>PVKV010005717.1:0-112180 GCA_004027835.1 Alouatta palliata | reverse complement strand
CAAGCAATTCTCCTGCCTCAGCCTCCCGAGTAGCTGGGACTACAGGCACGTGCCACCATGCCCAGCTAATTTTTGTATTTTTAGTAGAGACGGGGTTTCACCATGTTGACCAGGATGGTCTCGATCTCTTGACCTCGTGATTCACCCGCCTCGGCCTCCCAAAGTGCTGGGATTACAGGCGTGAGCCACCGCGCCCGGCGAGTCATGACATATTTAAAGGACCAAAGAGAAGAAAAATAAAAAAAGAAACTTTAATCCTAGAGTAGTATATTAAGCCAAAATGTCCTTCATACATGAAAGAGAAGTAAATTATTTCCTAGACAAACAGAGGCTAAGGAATTTCATCAACACAAGACCTGTCCTAAAATAAATGCTAAAAGGAGTTCTTCAATCTGAAAGAAGTGGATATTAAGGCACAATAAGAAATAATGTGAAGGTACAAATCTCATCGCTAATAGTAAGTCCATGGAAAAACACAGACAATTATAGCACTGTAACAGTGATATATAAACTACTCATACCTTGGGTAGAAAGACTAAAAAATAAACTGATCAAAAATAACTACAAGTTTTCAAGACACAGGCAATATAATACGATATAAATTGAAACAACATAAAGGTAAAAAAAAATGGGTTTGGATAGAGTTAAAGTGCAGACTTTTTGTTAGTGTTATTTTTGCTTGTTTGTTACTTTAATTTTTTGTTTATGCAATCAGTGTTATGTTATCATCAGTTTAAAATAATGAATGGGTTATGAGATATTTGTAAGCTTCATGGTAACATCAAATCACAAAATACAAATTAGTACAATCGCTACAGAGAGCAGTTCTGAGATTCCCCAGAAAGCTAAAAATAGAGTTCCCATATGATCCAGCAACTCCACTGTTAGGTATGCACCCAAAAGGAAGTAAATCAGCATGTCAAAGAGATCGCTGCACTTCTGTGTTTATTGCAGCACTATTCATAATAGCAAGAATTCATTATAAGATCTGGAAGCAAACTAAGTGTCAATCAACAGATGAATGAATAAAGAAAATGTGGTACACATACACAATGGACTGCTATTCGGCCATAAAAAAAAAATGCAATTTTGTCATCTGCAACAATGTGGGTGGAAATGGAGGCTAGTGTGTTAAGTGAAATAAGCCAGGTACTGAAAGACAAATTTCACATGTTCTCACTTATTTCTGGGAGCCAAAAATGAAAACAATTGAGCTCATGGAGGTAGAGAGTAGAATGATGATTTCCAGAAGCTGTAAAGAGTACTGGGGGTGAGAGTGGGGATAAGTGAGAGGTGGCTAAGGGATATGAATATATCATTTGATAAAATAAATAAAATCTAGTATTTAATAGCACAAGATGACTACAGTGAGCAATACTATAATTGTGGATTTAAAAATAACTGAAAGAGCTTAATTGAATTTTTTATAACACAAATAAAGGGTAAATGCTTGAGGTGCTGGATACCCCATTTGCTTTGATGTAATTATTATGCATTTATGCCTATATGAAAATTTATTATAAATGTATACACTTACTATGTCTCACAAAAATTAAATATTAATTTTTTAAAAGGCCTGAGAGTAGCTACTATTTTTTGTTCCATTCTGTTGGGCAGTGATTGGACAGGTCCCAGGCCACAGGTCATGCTAAAAGATGTCTCAGAGAGGCAGACCCGTTACCTGTGTGTATTTGTCTTGCCCCACCACATATATCATTGAACATGGAATTTTGAGATAAGGTGGGTCATTTGAAGTAATCAGTTGTTTGAAAGGGTTAGTGCCAAGGAAAGAGAGGAGTAGAGGGGATTCTAGGATTAGAAGACAGAATTTAAAGAGCCACAACTTTAAGATGTCAAAGAGTTCAAGAGACTATTGACTTGCCCCTAGAAGGTGTGCAGTAAACCTTTACTGAATATAGATATGAAAATTAGATGGTGAGATTGAAACTATAGAGTTCATTTTCCCAAAGGGCTAGAATTCAAATCACTTCAGACTTATAGAGAACTAGATTGAAATGGAGAGATTATATTTTGTATTAAATCTTAACAATTCAGGATTCTGTTACTCAGTGATGCACCTCAAACTTGACTTATTCTATGCAGATTGTTTACCTGAGTAAAAATTATTTGATGCATATATATCTTTTGAAAACTTGAATCCTGTCATTCTCAAATCCTGTTTTTAAACCAGGTAGATCAGATCCATCCCTTAAAAAGTTTATTACCAATACATATGCCTGGAAAACCTGCTCCCTACGTATTTGTATTCATCAGATCTGAGTTGAAAGACATATTTATTTGTTAGATGCTTTCAGATAACTCTAATGTGTTGCCAGGATTAGAAACCATCTTAGTAACTCAATCTGCCAACCCATTCATCATTATAGTTCCTCAGAGAAGTCATTTACTACCATGTTTTTGAATTTTTATGATAGGAACTCACTATTTTTCAACAGATATTTTTACAAAATACTTTAATACTTCCAGAAAAATTGTTTTCAATATAAACTTACAGAGAATAAGAATATCTGTGTGTTAAGCAGTGTCATGCATGTTATTAAACATAAAATGCATTGAAACAAGTTGTTTTGGGAGGGTGTTAAATATAAATGTGCATAATATAGAAAATATCCACAGATTGTTCAACTAATCTATATTTACTCAAATACAGTAATAATAATAATGAATAAAATGTGTTTAAAATTAAAAATGTTATTTTTCAAAACATCAATTTTTTAAAAACTTCAAGTTTATGCTCTTTATTTTCTTAGCATATACTATCATTTCGGGAGGCTCAGCTCAAAATAATTTCAGATAAGTATGTCTAATTGTGGATAGACAGGTTTCCTTTGGAAATTTTTTGAGTACAGTGGAGAAAAGTATCCTATTAACAAATATTTGGCCAGGTGCTGTGGCTCAGACCTGTAATCCCAGCACTTTGTGAGACCGAAGGGGGCAGATCAACTGAGTTCAGCAGTTCGAGAACAGCCTGGTCAACATGGCAAAGTTCCATTTCTACGAAAAATACAAAAATTATCTGGGCATAGTGGTGGGCACCTGCAGTCCCAACTACCCAATAGGCTGTCAGGAGAATCGCTTGAACTTGGGAGGCAGAGATTGCAGTGAGCAAAGATCGCACCACGGCACTTTAGCCTAGGCAACAAAGCAATGCTTAGTCTCAGAAAAAAACAAAAAACAAAAACAAAAACAGAAAACAAAAAAACTAAGGAATCTAAGAAGTAAATTCCCTAACTTTCAAAATTACTCCATAGTCTTAGCCCATTCACAGAAGTCTATTAATATTGTGTTATCCTGGGAATAGGAGTTCCTTAAATAAGATTTCACTTCACAATAGTAAGTTAATTATTTTCAAATATAATTTCAAGGTATATTTCTTAGAATCATCAATATCCCTGTTCCGATAATTGGAAATCTCAGTCTTCATTGATATAGAGAAATAAAAGTAGACAAAACATATTTTGGTTCAATTCATAATTTCTAAATAAGTTGCATCTCAAAATGTGGCTCTTGCCTTAATATACATCTCTGGTCATTTAATACTGCTTCTCATTTTCATAACCCCATAGCCTCATTAACAAACATATTTTAATAATAGATGTGATCAATAAATAAATTCCCAAGTCAGACATATTCACTGATTTCCTTATGTCTAGGATGGCATTTATATTTTGGGCTTATATGATTAAATAAATTCTAGTTGTCTAGGTATTTGGATATACAAAGGAGAGTCTAATATATTCTGTTCTTTCCCCATCCTCATTGATCTTACACTGGGAATAGAACATGCTTTTCTTATGCTTTAAAGAAATGATTTTTTCTAATGTGAAGTTAGAGTAATTTTAGATGTTCACCTCCATGACACCAATATTTTAAAGATCCTGTACCCATGGAACAATTTATTTCTTGCATCTCTTCACTTGTAAATTAGTTCCATTAACTGTCACAGCTTGTTTGTGAGAACAGCTTTCATTGGCTCCTTTAGTGATAAAGTTACTTGTTCCTTTGAAGTACATGGAAGTAATTAGATGTCTATACGTTTTTCCAGTTCCAGACCTGGTTTTTACCCTCAAAAGGTAAGGAGAAAAGCATGGAAAGCTCCACAATATTATATCAAAATTAAGTACATCGCATTAAAGAGAGAAAAGGATCTACTGAATTGGATTTTTTGTATACAAAGCATGTTATTTTATAAAAACTCTTTCAAAGTTAAAAATAAATTAGAATAACCTTTGTTAGTAATGGATTAAAAACACACCCCTTAGAATAATAATAATAATAGTAACAACTAATAATAATAATAGCAGATAACAAATGCTTTAAGTAAATATTGAAACCTGGGAACTATCTATTAGTACCATCAAAAGTCTTGTCTCACTTAAAAAACAACTAGAAGAGAAATATTTACTTCAATAAAATTAATATGTCATGTTTTATTATTTGAAAATGACTTTTTGAAGATTTTAGGGGAAATGTGACAGTTCTTCACTTTATCAATCCTAGTACAAATGTCTTTTATTGAGACTTTATATAAATCATCTGATAAGGCCTTAGATAATGGTATCCTACTCCTTGAATATATGTTTTATCATATGAGCTAGGCAAGTGTTGGTAAATAATTGAAAATAAGGAAGCAAGTTTGAGAAGGAAAAAGGCAGGAGATAGTGATGTTAAAACATGACTTTTTTTCTTCGTTTCTTCAATGTAGCCTTTATAAAGGTGACATAAATTCAAAGAAAAGTGCAACTGCCAGCTCTTGGAGGACAGACTGTTGAGGAATTGACAGAGAGTATAGAAAGTGTTTAGGTTTTGTGATCCTGGTATGTAGTCATAGTGGCTGGTGTTACATTTATATAATTTTGTCCAGAGGGGATAGAGGTTGAATCCCACTTAAGGATGCATGAAGGAAGTATTTCTTAGTTGATAATGCCCGCTGAATAAATAAAAATATTGTTAAATGCTTCTCTCTCTAGACTTGAAGCTTCTTCTTATAAGTGGAAACTACTAACACGTTATATTTTGCCACTTTTCTTGTTTTCCTGTATAACTCAGAGTACAATCAGGAAAACAAAAGCCTCTCTAGAATGTTTCAATTGTGAGAGATTTTACACAGGAAATGAGCTGCTTGCAAAACAATTGAAGGGATTGGAGAAGTGGTCAAGGTATCTCACTACTAGCTCAGACTTGGTAATAGAATCAGGAAGTTGCTTGTGTTATAGGTCAGAAAGCTGTCCTATCTCGATGTTCAGTGTGAAATGCTGCAGAAAGTGAAATTCACAAGGAAGGCCCAGAAGCTGATACACAATCACATGCCTGATAGAGCCCACGGTGGCCTGCCATTGCTAAAGGAAATGCTTCTGCTTCCCACATTTCCTTGCAAAACTATCTATCATTGGTACACTCTAACTTGAAACTCTGCCAGAGAGAGATTTTGAAAAATAAAGTTCTTAGATTTCCAGACCGTGTGATAGAATGGACACAACTAAAGGAAATGGAATTGACTCTGAGTACAGATAATCTGACAGAGTTCCTCCTCCTTAGTTTGCATTAAGGACATGAATACTTACGCACCTTTGTGATAACTGTCTCTTCTCTAGAATTTCTTTAAAAGGAGTATTTGTTGTGGTGTTAGTACATACAACATACTGTACAGTACATGGCAGAATAACATATGACTAATAACCACTGCTCTCTGTTGAATATGCAAATTAATGACTGTGATATGGAGAAGATATTAGTAGGGTAGAGTTTGAATAGCAAATGGTTATTAATAAAATGATAATTTTAAACTGTGGCACAATCCCATGGGGCAATCCAGGACCTTTAGAAATACAAATTTGAATTAGAGCTCCGTTACTTATTAATTTGCATAAAGTACACTTAGCATTTTTTTAGCTTTAGTTTTACCCTACATCTAAAATTGGGGATGTATAAAGCACTTTAAAAATTGCATGAAGATTAAATAAAATTATACATAAGAACCACATTTTTATACCTGTTGCACAGTAGGTGCCAACTAATTAATGGAAAGTGGCAAAAGAGCTGGGCCAAAGTTAAAATATTAATCAATTGATGAAAAAATTGGGAGAGGAAGAAGATAGACTCTAAGCCAGATTAGTTTAAAATTAGAGTTAAAATATAGATTAGTTTCTACTCTCTTAATCAAGGTAGTAACTTAAGAAGGATCCTCCTATATGAAAAATTGATTATATTAATTTATTTTATAGATTGTGCTATTTTTCTTTAGCCAAAAATTTCAGTTGTGAAGTAATGTGAGTTTTTAACAGTAAATTAAGAACATAATGTCATAATCCGTGTTCTTGATTTATGATTAAATATATCTTATTAAATCTAGGTTTTTATCCCTTCTAACAGTCTAACTGTGGAGAAATTTGCATACAAGCTAGGGAGAAATAATAGAACTCAGTTTCTAGAACTGTCATAAGGATTACATAAGAAGATAACTATATACATACATATATATATATATAGTTCTTGTCATGGAGCCTGATACATATCAAGAGCTCAATAAATATTTGAGAAATCAACGAATAACTGTATTAGTCCATTTTCACATTGTTGTAAAGATACTACCTGAGACTGGATAATTTATAAACAAAGGAGCTTGAATTTTAATTGACTCACAGTTCCACATGGCTGCAGAAGCCTCAGGAATCTTATAATCATGGCAGAAGATTATGGGGAAGCACATTCTTTCTTCGCAAGAAGCCAGAAGAGACAGAAAGCACAGTGGAAACTGCCACTTTTAAAACTTTCGGATCTCCTGAGCACTCTCTATCACCAGAACAGCATGGGGAAACTATCCCCATGATCCAATCATCTCCCTCCTGGTCCCTCCCTTGACACACGGGGATTAAAATTTGAGATGAGATTTGGGTGGAAACACAGACCAAACCATATATTCTGTCCCTGTCCCTCCAAATTCTCAGGTCCTTTTTACATTTCAAAAACAATCATGCCTTCTCAACAGTCACCCAGTGTCTTAACTCATTCCAGTATTAACCCAAAAGTCCAAGTCCCAGTTATCATCTGAGACAAGGCAAGTTCCTTCTGCCTATGAGTCTGAAAAATCAAAAAAAGATGAGTTATTTCCAAGATAAAATGGGGGTATAGGTATTGGGTAAATGTTTTCATTCCAAATGGGATAAATTAGCTAAAGCAAGTTTAAAGGGGCTACAGGCCCCATGCAAGTCTGAAACCTGGCTGGGCAGTCATTACATCTTCAAGCTCCCAAATTTGCTTTGATTCTCTGTTTTACAGGTCATGCTGTTGCAAGGGGTTGGTTCCCAAGGTCTTGAGCAGTTTTTCTCCTGTGCTTCACAGGGTACAGCCCCTGAGGTTGCTTTCAAGGGTTGATGTGGAGTGCCTGTGGTTTTTCCGTATATGTTGCAGGCTGTCAGTATGTCTACATTTTTGGAGTCTTGAGGATGGTGGCACTCTTCTCACAGCTCCACCAGGCAGTGCTCCAGTGGGGACTCTGAGTGGGGGTTCCAACCCCACATTTCCTCTCTGCATTGCCCTAGCAGCGGTTGTCCATGAAGGTTCCACCCCTGCAACTGACTTCTGCCTAGACATTAGGTATTTCCATATGTCTTCTGAAATATAGGCAGAGGTTCCAAAAGCTCAACATCTTCTGCACACGCCACAGACCCAATACAACATAGAAACCATCAAGGCCATCCTCTAAAGCAATGGCCCAACCTGTACCTTGGCCTCTTTTAGCCATGGCTGGAGCTGGAGCAGCTGGGATGCAGGGCACTATGTCTAGGGTTACACAGAGCAGCAGGGCCCTGGGCCCTCCGCACGAAGGCATTTTTCCTAGGCCTCTGGGTTTGTGATGGGAGGAACTGCTTCAAATATCTGAGACATACCCTGGAGATGTGTTCCCATTGTCTTGGCTATTAACATTCAGCTCCTCATTACTTATGCAAATTTCTGCACCCTGCTTGGATTCCTCCCTGGAAAATGGGGTTTTCTTTTCTACCACATAGGCTGCAAATTTTCCAATCTTTTGTGCTCTGCTTCTTTTTTAAACTTAAGTTCCTATTTTAAAATACCTATTTGTGAATGCATATAACTGAATGCCTGCAGAATAAGCCAGGTCACCTCTTGAATGATTTGCTGCTTAGAAATTTTCCTGCCAAATACCCTAAATCATCTCTTTCAAGGTCAATGCTCCACAGATATCTAGGGCAGAGGTAAAATGCCATCAGTCTCATTGCTAAAGTATAGCAAAAGTGACCTTTGCTCCAGTTCCCAATAAGTTTCTCATCTCCATCTGAGACCACCTCAGTCTGGACCTCATTGTGCATATCACCATCAGCATTTTGTTCAAAACAATTTCACAAGTCTCTAGGAAATTCCAAACTTTCCCACATCTTTCTATGTTCTTATAAGGCCTCCAAACTGTTCCAACCTCTGCCTGTTACCCAATTCCAAAATCAATTCCACATTTTTGGTTTGTCTTCAAGCAGTACCTTACTTCAGGTATCAATTCTCTGCATTAGTCTTTTTTCACACTGCTATACAGATACTACTTTTTGGAGATCTGTGTGCCTTTTGTAGCGGAGCCACTAATTGAGGGGGATGGAGTGGGAGGAGTGGGTGGCCCCAATGCCCAGCCTGCCATGCTTCACAGGCTTGTAGGTGATGGAGAACTTGCCCAGGTAGTGGTTGATCATCTCCGGCTTGATCTCCACCTGGTTGAAGGCCTTGCCTTTGTAGACGCCCACCATGCTGCTCACCATCTCAGGCAGAATGATCATATCCTACAGGTGTGTCTTCACCACTTCCGGCTTCTCCATGCGTGGCACCTCCTTCTTGGCCTTGCGCAGAGTTTCAGCGGCCAGTGCCGCTTCCCCTGCAGGCCTCAGTTCAGCTGCGACCACTGGCGCACACTGAGACTGAGTAATTTATAAACAAGAAAGTTTAATTGACTCACAGATCCACATGGCTGGAGAGACCTCAGGAAACTTACAATCATTGCAAAAGGTGAAGGGGAAACAAGCACCTTCTTCACAAGGTGCCAAGAGGAAGAGAGCACAGGGTAAACTACCACTTTTAAAACCATCACATCTTGTGAGAACTCCCTCCCTATCACAAGAGCAGCATGGGTGAAACCACTCCCATGATGCGATTACCTGCCTCCAGATCCCTCCCTTGACATGTGGGGATTAGAATTCCAGAGTGGGGTGCAGTGGCATGATCATAGCTCACTGCACCTTCAACTTTCTGGGCTCATGTGATCCTCCCACATGAACCTCCAAGAAGCTGGGGCTACAGGTATACACAACTATGCCTGTTTAATATTTTATTATATATATATATATATATATATATATATATATATATTTTTTTTTTGTAAAGTCAAGGTTTTGCTATGCTGCCCAAGGTTGTCTATATGGAACTCATGGTTTCAATGTGATCCTCCTGCCTCAGTCTTCCAAAGTGCTAAGATTATAGGTGTGAGCCATTGCTGTGTACCAGCAACACAAGAACAGGTATTTGAAAAATAAAAAGAAATTACAATAAGACAAAATAAATGTATTCCTCAACTTTCTTACGGTCAGATTTTTTCTCTGTGTTATTAGGGACTAAAGAATAAATAGATATATTCATAATAGCTAGAGAGAACTAGTAATTACTAAGTCAATTGCATATTCCAGAAGAATAGAACATAGATCCTCTGGTTGTAGTCTTTAAAATACTTGGGACATTTATAACAAGAATGGCCTATTGCAAGAAAAATAAAACAAATGTGGAAAGATTCTCCTCATCATCAAATTTTTAGGCAAGGTAACCATTGTGAAAGATGACTATTTGACCATAAATGGAAGTAGTTTGCCAGCTTAATCTAGTAACCACTAAATTAATGTAATGAAATATGATTTTATATCAAGTAAAACATTTGACTCTATGCAAAGGGTACTCTAAAATATTCTAAATGGATGAAAATTGCATGTTACATATATTTATATTTATGAGTGGAGTGGGAGATTTAAATTATCCAAAATAGCCCTCTGAAGATTGGCTTTCTAGAAAACAAAAATTTGACTTCTTGAAAAGGTTAATTAAAACAGGCGCGATGTCAAAGGTAATCAATCTTGGTTAAACACCAGGCTTGGTTTTCTATCTCCTAATTATTCCAGAGACAATCTGACTCTGTTTTCAATTGCAAATGCTAAGGTAACAGCTGAGGCTATAGCCAATATTCTGTAATGTTACATTGCTGTCTTATCTTGGCTGTTATCACATCATGGCAGGTGCTGGTGCTTCCCCAGTTACGTTCTACAAATAAAAGTCAGGTCCCTCTCTGAATTCTGTCTCTACCAATCACTACACACTGCTCCCAAATGATGGGTCAATGGGGAAAACACATGAATTTTGCCAGACAAAAGGGGATCCTTTTGAGCGTGAGGCCAATATACATGCTCCCTGGTATATGTATTGTTTCACACAACACAGACAATTCATCTATCACAGAAAAATAGTCATACAACTTAATATCAACACTCAATATCAGGCATTAGTCAAAATTATGGTAATATTTGTGTTACTAAATAGTGAAGAAAATCAGATTTGTGAGCTTCAGATAGTACATCAAGATTCTAGAGGAAGAAAAGTCTTTAATAATTTTTTCCTGAAGTTTTCAACTAGAAATGTTCTTTTAATAACCACATGCATTTATTATAATTTTGTCTTGGAAATACTCAATAAAACATTTATTAAATATAATTTATATGCTAAAATAATTACTGTTTTATTTTTAGATATGAATCAATAATTATAAAATACTTGGAATTACAGATTGAAAGAGAGATATTTATTGATAATTTATATCTCAGATAGCTCTAGTATATGGTATACATATTTGCATACCAAGATGAGCTATCCGTATAACTGTAGAACATGAGAAATATATAAAAAAATAAAAAAACAAGCCTGAGCATGGTGGCTTATGCCTCTAATCCCAGCACTTTAGGAGGCTGAAGTGGGCAGATCATGATGTCAGGGGATCAAGACCATCCTGGCCAACATGGTGAAACAGTATCTCTACTAAAAATACAAAAATTAGCTGGGTATGGTGTTTTGCACCTGTAATTCCAGCTAATCAGGAAGCAGAGCCTGAAGAATCACTTGGACCCAGGTAGCAGAAATTGCAGTGAGCTGAGATTGTGCCATTGCACTCCAGCCTGGGTGACAGACCAAGACTCTGTCTCAAAAAATAAAATAAAATAAAATAAAAAACAACTAATGCTGAAAATTAAGAAATCCATAGTTTTCTTAATGAGATTATTAATTAATTAGAAAGAAGTTTAGTATATATAGTGTAAAAACATTTTATTATAAATATATTTGGGAACACTGCAATTTGTTCAGATATACTACTGAATATAATATATAATATATACAATAAGGCAATATGAAACACATTTGTAAGTCCTAGATGTTTCCACTTTTAGTCTAATTAATGAATCTCAACAAATTAACTTCTTAGAGTTTTATGAAGAACTGAGAGTTACAAGCTAATTATATCCAATATCTAATATATAATTTTATATATAATATATAGACAAATTTAACATATATAAACATATAAATTATAAATTATATATAAATTTATATTAGATATAAAAGCTATATATTAGATATAATTAGATGAATATATAGATACAACTGTATGTATAAATATATATACAATTATAGTTCATTATATATAAATATATATTGTATCTATGTCATTGTATCTATATATAAATAGTATCTATATCAATATACATATTACTTATATATATATCTAATATATGAATATATTATATATAATTTATATATTTCATATAAATTTTGTTTTAATTAGGTATTACATTTTACCTATTACATTTACCTATTACAAATGTAATTAGGTATTACATTTTATATATAATGGTATCTATATATGTATTATTGGCAAATTTTTGTTATTCACCTGCTAGTGTAGGCAAGTTCTGATACTTTGCATGATCTACGTTATCTGACACACATAATTTAAAACCATGTCTTCCTCGACTCTGAGAATCTCTCCCACTAGCAGCCAAAACAAATATATTTTAAAGATTTTTATCTCTACAAAGTCAAAAACTTCCATCCCACTCTCTTTCTGTGTGTGTGTGAGAGAGAGAGAGAGAGAGAGAGAGTGTGTGTGTGTGTGTGTGTGTGTGTGTGTGTGTGTGTTTAGTGAATGTATTCTGGGGAAAGGAAATTTGATGTATAGTTGCATTTAATATACAGTAGCCATATTAATATTACATAATCTGAAAAAGCTTCTATTCATCTACTCTATTTCTTAGGCTGGAATGCTTTCCTGTATTTAAAAAAATCCACTGCTATTCCTAGTGTTTTGGCAAGCATGTGTTTTTTTTGTTTGTTTGTTTGTTTGTTCGTTTTGTTTTTTTAAGATGGGGTTTCATCATGATTGCCAGGCTGGTCTTGAACTCCTGACCTCACATGATCCACCCACCTCGGCCTCCCAAAGTGCTAGGACTACAGGCGTGAGCCACCACACCCAGCCAAACATGTGTTTTCAAGCAAATAACTAACCCAGTAACTTCTCAGAATAACAATTCTCTCTGTGTTGTTTGGGTAAGAGTACCTGTTTTCCTCTTCATGTGTGCCTTTTTTAAAATTAAATTTCTAGACTGCTATGCACACAGTATGGCCTCTTTTTGAGAGTGCACTCGTGAAATATTCTGAGTGTATATTTTTATATTGATGATCTACTGTGATCCCTGAGGCAAATGTTAATGCAAACCCTTAGATTTCTAGTATGAAGGATTTATATTTATTACTGGCTACCCCTCTAAACTAGTAATTGCATGTCCACAGGCATATTGTTTAATAATGAGTATGCATTAAATCAATATTTACAGTCCACGTTATTTTAAGTTCAGCTCCTGTAATGAGCAAGCCACATTTCTCTGGATCATTTTCTCCTGCTGATATTTGTGGCTTTTCTGAAAAATGCAATAATTGGGTGCATGAGTCCTGGTGAAAAATCACAATATGTGCTTATGAATAAGAATTTGAATTTTGCAATCTCTTTTGTCAATACCTTTGTGCTTCTGTGGCTTGGTGGTGGTCATCTGCCATCTCACATGCCTCATCTCCACTTCTGTAACTTCACTTCCTTGCTCCCCTTGTATGTGTAAATTTTAAATGTATATTTTCAATGTGTATGATTATGTTTTCATGCAGATTTTTCTCCAAGGATTACTGCCAGCAGGTTTGTTTTCATCTTTACGTGTGTAGAATGCTTCAAAAATTGTAGTCTCTGTTTACTTATTAAGTCATTTTTCTTTATTCTCTCTTCCCATGATAGAAATTAAAGGTAACAAAAACATAACAGGTATTATAAACTTGAACATTTAATCACTATCTGTTGTGCATACAATTTTATCTTCTCATTTAACTTTTTATCAGAATTGTAAGGGGTGCTCTGAAGTTTCAAGTGATTGTATAGTCTTCTTACTGACTTATTTTAGAATGTATTCATTTATAGCTAAGGCTCCCACCAATATATCCAACTGTCAGAATTGTTTGCTTCTTAAGAATTTCTGAGGACTTGCTGTACTATTGCAACTTTAAGTTCAACTTTTCTTTTTGAGACTGAGTTTCACTCTTGTTGCTCAGATTGCAATGTCACAATCTCAGCTCACAGCAACCTCTGCCTCCTGGGTTCAAGCAATTCTCCTGCCTCAGCCTCCCAAGTAGCTGGGATTACAGACATATACCACCATGCCTGGCTATTTTTTTTTTTTTTTTTTTTTTTTTTTGTATTTTTAGAGGAGACAAGGTTTCTACATGTTGGTCAGGCTGGTCTCAAACTCCCTACCTCAGGTGATCTGCCCGTTTTGGCCTACTAAAATGCTGGGATTACTGGTGTCAGTCACTGCACCCAGCCAAGTTCAGCTTTTGAAACTAACTGACGTGGAATTCTGCACACACACACACACACACACACACACACAACCTCTCCATACCAATACAGAAGAGCGAAAGAACAACAACTATTATCAAGTAAGCATTAACAGATTTATATGCATTTGAGTTAGCATGAGAAAAGGATTATGAAATTCAAACAAAAGTGAACATGTTTTATAAAGCAAAGCTCAAGAAAAAACAACTTTTCTTATATTTTTGAGACAAAGAACTGCTCCTTGTTGACCATTACCTGTATGTCTCATAAGTTAATTCCAGAGGTTCATTTTTACATTTTTAGAAGTCATTTGGCCTGGACCTTGGTGATATCTCCACATTGTAAAAACTGATGAGGGACCCAGTTCCTAGAGAGGTGTATTTCTATTTCAAATGTTAAAAGATGGGCTCAGATTCATTATGCCTCCAAGAAAACCCTTGTGAGAGGAGAGAAGAGAAAATGGTCTCCCTGCCTTCTGTAAGTAGAGAATGCCATTTTAATTTAACTTTTTACTTATGATTCATTTATAAGTAACTCTCAGATATCAACACAAACTTTTAAAAGCTTTTAAATAAAGTACAGTTATGTAAATGTACCTAGGTACATAGGCTTGATATGCAGAAGAGCTATCAAAATAAATTTAACTTGCTTTGTGATTTTTCCCTGTGTCTTGCTTGCTTTGTTATATATTTCCCACATATGTGCTCTAGGTAGAAAGTATTTGTGATAGGGAAGCCGGATAAAGAGGCAATGATAGAATTATGAATGGGAAGCATGAATAGCAAGCATGAGGCTATTCGCAGCAAATCCCTGCCAGGAAGAGATTTGATGATTTGATGACTTAACAATTTTGAGCAATTCTTTGCCAGGTTAATTTAATTTTCAGCTTGTCACCAATGTATGGCTGTACAGTGAGTTACTTTTGTTATGCTCCTTTAATCCTAGCTGTAATTTCTCAACAATCGACCAGTAATTTGAGCTGTTTAAAAATGTTTATTTCACTCCTATGCTTATATAAAGCCATGTACCACAGAAGTGATCAATTCATGTTATTGTGCTGACCAATGACCAGTAGGATTTATTTGTCTTTTGCTTAATTTTAGCTCAGCACTGTGGGTGGCAATTACTAGGCTTTCCAGAATTGTGCCTATTTATCAGTATCTGCATTTAACACCTCTGAAATATAAAAATATTGCTTGCCAGGTGTATGATTTTTGAACCCCAAAATAATAAAACCTTAGTATAGTGCCTTCAAAGATGTTTAAAATTCAAGGCCTGTTCTCCATTGATGGTAATGCTTAAATTGTCTGGCTACACTTACATTTTAAGAAGTGATGATAAGTAGAAATTCAAGTTACATATTTCAAGTAACTCAAAAAAATTTTAATACATTTCTCCTTTGCTTTATTAAAGCAAAAGTAAGTGGGTCACATGTGGAATATAATTTCAAAATTCAATAGACCATATATCATCAATTATTAAACTTGGAGATCCAGAGCATGATGGATACCAGCTGTGGGCTGTGAGGAACCAGGAAAACATATGTTGTCTTTTCAATTTTCTATCACACAAAACAATATTAGCAACAAAATCATCATTTGAGAGTAAAAAGAAGGTTGATATATGTAGTGAAAATAATTTGTGCTAAATATATAGGACCGAAGAAATGAGAATATCTTGAGAAGCAAATGTCTTTAAAAGAAGGGAATTTTTCTAGTTCTGATAAAATTTTCTGAATTTTAATATATTAAGAAGTATCTAGAATTTTACAGAAGGGAGTAAAAGATTTTGTTATGTTTCTTAATTTTATAAATTGAGTAATAGAAGGTTATATATTGAACATAACGTCTTTCTTTTCCATTTCCCCTATTTCTCTCCTGCTTTATCAACTTCCCTTTCTCTCTTTATTTTCTTCTTTCTCTTTTATTTTTTCTTTCTTTATTTCAAGTAAAGATAAGTACTGGTTGAATAAAAAAGTCCAATGTAGTACTCTCCAAAGTAATTGGGGATGGTGGAATAAAAAACACAAATTTTGCCATAAAATAAAGCATACAAACATGATATTATAAATAGAGAAAACATAAAATATATGTGCTATAGCATATGGATATAAATGTGGAATGTAACATACTTTTAAAATACCACACATTAAACAGTTAATATGAATTCATATGTTATGGTTAACAGCAATTTGAATAAACAATAAATTTGAATAAACAAGACTTCATTAAAAGTAATACTAATAACCACATATTCATACCAAAAGACCATAAGCAACAAAAAAAGAAAAGTTTTAAAAGGCCAAAAAAGAAAATTAAAAAGAATTTTAATAGATCACTTTCCCTCATGCCAAAGCCTAATCCAGAGTAAGGCCCTAACTCTCTTCAATTCTATGAAAGTTGACAGAGGTAAAAAAGTTGCAGCTGTTTCAAGGTGGCAGAAGTTGGTTCATGAGCTTTAAGGAAAGAAGTCATCTCCATGAAATAAAAGTGCAAGGTGAAGTAATATGTGCTAATATGGAAGCATCTGCAAATAATCCAGAAGATCTAGCCAAGATAATTCTTGAAGATGCCTACAGGAAACAACAGATTTTCAAGGTAGATAAAAGTAGATAAACAGTAGTTTATTGGAAAAAGAAACTATATAGGACTTTCATAGCTAGAAAGAAGTTAATGCTTGACTTCAAAACTTCAAATAACTGACTGCCTCTCCTTTTAGGGGCTAATGCAGCTGATAATGCAACAATCTCCAATCAGATGAAGTCAGTCTTCATTTACTATACTAGTAGAAATCTGTTGTATCTACTTTGACTTTGCACTAAAAATTGAAATAGCAACTCCTGGATGATAGCATATATATTTAGAACATGGTTTAATAAATATATTAAGTCCATTCCTGAGAGCTGCTGCTATTAAAAAGAAAAAAAAAAAAGCATTTTCAAAATGTTACTGTTGATTAACAATGCACCTAGTCACCCAAAGCTCTGATGGGTATATACAAAGAAATTAAGGTTTTTTTCATGCCTGCTAACATAACATCCATTCTGTGGCCCATGGATCCAAGAGTAATTTCAGCTTTCAAGTCTTACTATTTAAGAAGTAGATTTTGTAAGGCTATAGCTGCCATAGATAGTGATTACTCTGATGGATCTGGGAAAGTAAATTAAAAACCTTCTGGAAAGGATGAAGAGACCATTAAGAACATTCATGACTCATGGGAGGTTATAAAAATGTCGATATTAACAAGTGTATGAATTAGGAAGAAGAAGTTAATCCCAACTCTCATACTGATTTTGAGGGGTTTAAGGCTTTAGTATAATAATTAAAAGCAGATGTGATGGAAATAGCAAGAGAACTGGAATTAGAAATAGAGCCTGAAGATGTGACAGAATTGCTCAGATTCTCTTAATAAGTTTGAATGAATGAGAAGTTCCTTCTTACGGATGAGTAAAGAAAGTGTTGGTTTTTTCTATTTTTTCTTTTTTTCTTTTTTTTTTTTTTTTAGATGGAATCAGTTACTAGTGAAGATTCTGTGAACATTGTTGAAACAACAATGAAGGATTTAGAATACAACATAAACTCAGTTGATAAAATAGTGGTAGAGTTTGAGAATATTAAATCAAATTTTGAAAGATGTTCCACTGTAGGTAATGCTTTTAAACAGCATTGCATATGACAAGGAAATCTTTCATGCAAAGAAGTCAATTGATGTGGCAAACTTTGTTGTCTTATTTTTAAAAATGGTCACATCCAACCGAATCATCAGCAACTACCACCCTGATCCTTCAGCAGCCATCAAGTTGAGGGAAAAATCTCCACCATTAAAAGATTACTCTTTGCTGAAGGCTCCGATGATTGTTAGCATCATTTAGCAATTGATTATTTTGAAGTCAAGAAATGTGTATTCCTTTTTAAGACATAATGCTGTTACATACTTGATGGACTACAATATAAACATAATTTTTATATGCATTAGAGAATTAAAAATGTTATTTGACTTGCTTTATTACAATATTCATTTTATTGGAGCATTGTGGAATCAAACTCACAAATTATCTGAAGTATGCATGTAATAATCTTTAAAAAAATAGAGATCATATGTTTGTCTTGGACAGCAAGACTCACTATTGTAAAGATTTTTCTATTCAGATTAATAAGTATATCTCAATTCTCATCAAAAGTATAAAAGATTTATTTTTCTCTTTTTTAAGCATAAGCCATTTTTAAAATTTCATTACAAAAATAAATATGTAAAAAGGTGTACATTTATAATGTTGAATGCTCTAGTTGGAATTATCCTTACCAGACACTAAAAATTTTATAGGTGGTAGCTCATGCCTGTAATCTCAGCACTTTGAGAGGCTGATCCAGGTGGATCACTTGAGGTCAGGATTTTGAGACCAGCCTGGCCAGCATGGCAAAAACCAATCTCTACTAAAAATACAAAAATTAGCCAGTGTGACGGCACAAGCCTGTAATCCTCGCTACTTGGGAGGCTGAGAAAAGAGAATTGCTTGAACCTGTGAAGCATAGGTTGCACTGAGCCAAGATTGTGCCACTGTACACCAGCCTGGGTGATAGAGTGAGACTCTGTGTCAAAAAAGCAAAACAAACAAACAAATAAACAAAAAACCCAAAACCATAAAATAATAACTAAGTTGTTATAGATAGCACAATAATGGTAAATATGGAGACTTAGTGCAGTACAAATTTTTTTCTTTACATTGGCAGAGAATCATTTAATCATTTGTTAGTTTTATTTTTGAACTAGCCATTGAGCAAAAAATAAAAAATGAAAACCAACTGTGCATGATGGTTCATATTGATAATCTCAGCATCTTGGAAGGCTGAGGTGGGGGGATTGTTTGAGGCAACACAGCAAGACCTCATCTTAAAACAGTATCAGCCAAGTATGGTGAATAAAATATATTCACCAAATATTATAAGTAATTTCAGCTTTCAAGTCTTATTATTTAAGAAGTAGATTTTGTAAGCTGTATCAGCCAAACATGGTGAATGAAATATAGTCACCTAAATATTTCGCAAAATTATTTCTAACAGCTTAATTTGTAAAAATCTAATACTAGAAACAAACTACATTTTCATCATCAGATGAATACCTAAGTTGAGGCACATTTGTACAATGAAATCAACTCAAATGTCCATCAATAATAGACTGGATAAAGAAAATATGGTATATAAACACCATGGAATACTATGCAGCCCTCAAAAGGAACAAGATCATGTCCTTTTCAGGAAAATAGATGTAGCTGGAAGCCATTATCCTCTGAAAACTAACATGGGAACAGAAAACCAAACATTGCATATTCCCACTTATAAGTCGGAGCTGAACAATGAGAACACATGGGCACAAGGAGGAGAACAGGACACACTGGGGCCTGTTGGGCAGAGGCAGGCAAAGCGAGAACATCAGGATAAATAGCTAATGCATGTGGAGCTTAATACTGAGGTAATGGATTGACAGTTGCAGCAACTACCATGGCACACGTTTACCTATGTAACAAACCTGCACATTCTGCACATGTATCATGGATTTTAAAATAAAATAAAATAAAATTTAAAATTTAAAGGTTGCTTTCTGTTTATACTCTGTCAAGTCCAGATCATTCAATAAAATGTGTGTGTGCATCTGTGTGTGGGTGGCGGGAAAGGATGGATGTGACGGCATGTGTTTGAATGAGTGAAAGCAAGAGCAAAATAGTGGAAGACTAAGTAAAACAGTTACACAACGATGTAAAGTAAAAGAGGAGTCATCAAGGGTATTAATTTAAAAAACGAGTGTCAAAAATATTTATCTTTGGGTCCTGAGATTATAGTTAATTTTTGTTCCAGTCATTTGTCTATTTGTTCATAGATCCATTCCCCACACTTCCAACTGAATTTACTGTTCATAACAGAGATCTGGACCCAGCATTACACTCCTCTTGCGCTCGCCACCTGGTTTTCATAGGTTAAGTTAATTCAATTGAGATGGCTAATGAAAGACTGGAGGAAAGATAGAATGGAAAGGCAAGTATATTTTTTCTCCCTTCACTGCTGCTAGTGTGTCTGGCAGTGGTTGTGTACATGCTATGGTTTCAAAATTTTCAGGGCCGTTTATCTTTTTGGCCTATACTTGGAGACCCATCACAGTTGCAGCTCCTACAGAATGTACCCAGAAGCTTTCAGTCATTTTGAAGCTTTGCTTTGCCTCACATTCCCTTCTTTGAGAAGTTCCGACAGTTCTTCCAGTATCTCCGAACTTACACCCTGCATTACATTCCCCTCTATTTATCTGGAGTAAATACTGTTTTCAAGAAAAGTGAAAATTATTTACAACTATAATAATTTAATAATTATGTATACAATAAAGTAATAAAAAATACAACTTTTAAATTAATTAACCGGTTTTGGTTTTGCAAACAAAATACAACATTCAAATAAGAGCTTATGGGCAATATACGTATACTTAAATTATATTAAAAATAGATGATAGTCTTGTTGCCAAAGCAAAAAAAAAAAAATGTATGTACTGGTTTTAAATTCAGAGAAATGAGTTAATTACAAAGAGGGCTCAAAAATAGTTTTTTTCATATAAAACTTATTGTGGTAGAAGCTGCAAAAATAGTTAGATGGAAGGAAGAAATCTATATTTTTAAATTCTAAATTGCATAATACAGTCTGCCTTCTCACTCTGAAACAGAAGCTTTCTGCATATTACCTCCATAATAAAAATAATTGTGGCAAATAAATTCATAGTCAGCCATATTTTCCAGTGAACTAATATGGATTGGCTTCTATTAAATGTAAAAAGTTCTTTACATTCTATGAAGCTGTCATTATAAATAGATTAGAATAAAATAGTTAAGTGCAGTGCCTTTAATTTTGTTCCTTTAATTTGTTACTCCCATCACTATGCAAGTAAAATAACATTTAGTGACTCTCCTTTGGTGATGTTTCTTCTTTGCTTTTAAAACTACCCTAAAGTTTTTTTGATAATAAAATATTGACTTTTTAAATTTAGCCTACCCACCTCACCATGGCCTATTTCTTGCCTGTTTCTATAGCCCTCTCTCCCTTTGACTGTATCCCTCACTACTAACATTATAACTGTATTTACCTTCTTTCTATTCTTGAACAAACCTAGTTTATTCTTACCTTAGGGCTTTTGCATCTGTTGTTTCCTCATTCTGCAAACTCCTTGCCCTGTCTCTTTGAATGCGTGGCCTCTTATTTCGTAAGTATCAATTGGCATATTTCCTTCTCAAATGCTTTTTTTCTAGCCAACTTACAAAAAAAGAGGATCCATTCCAAGTTATCTCTATGCAAAAAAAAAAAAAAAAAAAAAAGTTTTATTTCCTTCATGGTGTTGATTCTTATCCTGTTATAAAATGTTCTTACTTATGTATAGTCATACTTACTTCATATCTACTTTGATAAGAATGTTAGTTCAAAGAAGGCAAGGACTTAGGTTTTAGCTTAAATCTATATACCTACCACTAAGAATCTTGGTGAATATGTGAATAATAACATATGTGATGCCTTCTGGAAAACAATCTGAAAAGAAATCTTGAGTAATATATAGGGAAATGAAAAAGCATGTCTGCCATGAACTGCTCATGGGGCTTTGCAGCAGATAATAACCTCCTGTTTCTCACTTGAAAAATGAGGACAGTAATAGCACTTGCTGCAAAAGGCGGTCATCAAGGTTATATGAGCTAATATTTACTAAGTATTTAGAGGAGTGCCTGGTGCATAGGGTGCACTAAGTAAGTGTTTGTTCAAGAACAGACTACTCAGATTATATTTTAAAACCTTTAAGGTACTTAAACAACCGTCTGTTGTTCCACAGTCACTGGCCAGATCCTTCAAAGAAAAACAAGTTTAAAATTGGGTCAAATAAATTAGTCAATTCCTCACCTTTCTAATTCTCTGGTTTTGGTGATATATGTACTGCTGCCGTTATTCAGGGTTGGTTGACTAAATGTGCTTATAGAGTATGAGAAAATACTGTTGCATCCTGATTTTATGTAATAGACATTAGGCTCTAAATTACTTATATTAGTTAATGGTACTCATATCATCTATTCTGTAGAGTTTTTTAAATATATTATTTTAATTGGAAGATACATATTTTTTAGAAGTCTTAGAAAAATCATTTAATATCTCTCTCTGAGCATGACACTTTTCTAAACATTTAAACTGAAATAATTTGTCTGGCACTATCAATAACATCCTTGTCCAAGACATTTGCTGTAATATTTCAAGGCCAGGAAAATAAGAGTTTAAAAACCAGTGAAACATTTGACAATATTTGGGCATCTCTGAGTGAATCAAAATAACCTCTTGATTCTCCCTTAGTTATATTGTCTCTACTGAGTTTAAAATAATAAGCCAGGGTTGCTTTGGGCAAAAATGTCAAGTTTAGATCCTCAGCCTGTCATTCAAAGTCCTTTACATTTTGTCCCCCGCTTTTCATTTCATTCTAGTCCTGTATCTATTCATCAAGCACCCTGGGTTTTTGCTTTGTTTATACTTGTTTTATTTTTAGCCTTATTGACTTACAAGTAGTCCTCCAAAATAACAGATTCTTCTTTCTTCCACTCTGTCCATGACATAAGTTCCTCACTCTTCCTTGCCCTTACATAAACCTAAGGGAAAATCAAGATTTTCAGGCTCATTTCAAATTCCACATTAAAATACTAATGCTTGGGTTACATAGCTTCCCCCGTACTTCTGTTCTTTAATAATACCTTATTTTCACATTCTACTATTTCCAATACTACTACAAAAGAGTAGGAAAATAAATATGTGAAAATTAATTGTAAAGTATAGATGTGTAACTGAGCTATAGTCCCTGAAGATAGTCATACACAATTATCTTCATCTCTACATGTAATCACTACCCCTTTCATTGAGTGGAAAAGTTCAGTTTTCCTTCCCTGGGGTCTGGACTGGCCTTGCCTGCAGTCATGACTGACCTTGTGACATGGTTCATCTAATAGACACTTCAGGTCCATATTCAGCTCTTACAAGGACTGGCAGCTTTCACTTTCAGACTTTTGAAACCAGTTGCCACATAAGAACTTCAGCTTTCCTGAGACCAATGTGCTGTAAAGAAGCAAGTACCCAGTAGAAAGGCCTGGTGGAATAGCTCTAAAAGTGAAGCCTTCTTGGACCTTTCAGTCTAGCCCAGCTATCAGCTTAATGCAGCTGAATTAATAAACCCACCAGATGCAGCAAGAAACCGGGAACCACTCAGCTATCTGCAGTCATTGCACAAAATCATCGGAAAGAGTTTTGTTTTATGCCATCAAGTTTTGGAAAGTCTGTTATTCAGCAGTAGATACTGAAACAATGTCTTCAACTGCTTAGAAAAAAAAAATATATATATATATACACAGTGAGGAGATTAGAAATAGAACATAAACCATTTGAAAATCATCTTTAGATTTTTGTATACTGTTGTTTATTATTAATATTCTTTCAATGGTATTAACTGGATGATTAAATATTCTGCCTTCTCTGCTTGTTAGCTCTAAGAAGTTAGGCACATTAATTTCTATGTACCTTCATATTGAGGGAATGTGTTATTTTTCCAGGTCCATGAATTCTTGCTTTAAGGGCAAGAATTTCCTGGCCATGCCCCACTCCCATCTCTCTCCATCCAGGAAATTCAACGGTTTATGTTTGAATTTCACGCACGCTTCTATGTACCTTCATACTGAGGGAATGTGTTCTCTCTCTGGGTCCATCAAGGGGTGTAGCTTTAAGGGCAAGAATTTCCTGGCCATGCTCCACTCCCATCTCTCTCCATCCGGGACATTCAACGGTTTATGTTTGAATTTCCTGCGCGCGGGAAGAAACTAAAAGTCAATCACTCCAGCGGAAGTTCTAAGGAACTCCTTTCATTGGCCCAGGGTCTTGGAGAAGGTGGGGGTTTCCTCCCAGGATAAAAGTCCATGCTCCTTCACCTGTGCCGGATTTCCAGCTTTCTGGAATATCCTCCCACACAGTTGGAGCTCCCTCCAGGATTGTCCCTCTGAAATCCCTTTCCACACTCTTCGTGGAAGCCTTTCTCTTCTTCTCTTTTCCTTCTCTTTTCTCTACCTAAATAAAATCACCTTTCTGCAACACTTTTTGGGTCTGATATTCGCTTTACGAGCATACGGTCCACCTGCAGTGGCCCCACTGCTTATTCTTTAAGAAGTTGGAGGCCAAGAGCCCACAACGATCACTAACATCCAAGGAAAAACCCGGTTACAGAATTGGCAACCATGAAGGGACAAAAGGAGTGACTTGTAAGAAGGGAAACACTTCAAAAGGGGTAAGTGAAAATATTGGACCCTTCTCACTTGCTTTCTGTCCTGTGTCTTTAAGAAGCAGTCGCAGCCAGGCGGGGCTGCAGGGAACTAGAGCGGTGCACCAAGCTGCTGTGCTGGCCAGCCAGAACTAAAGTGCACCTTTTCTACCAAGCTGTTTTTCTCTCTCCTCCTCACTCTCTCTCGGCTGCTTCTCTGGGCAAAAGAAAAACCTGTGGGATGTGGGACGAGCAAACGCTCTGTTCGGACCAGGGTAGAACCGGGCGTGGGCAGGTGTGGACAGGTGTTGGGCTTGGGAAACAGCAGGGTGGAGCGGCGTGCTCCCCGGCCCTCAGGCCTTTCGCTCCTTGCTGGAGACAAACCAGGGCTGCCCACCGCCCAGCCCTGAAGTAAGCTGAAGCTGGGCAGGGAGAAGAGCTGTGGGGGCGGGGGGCGAGGTGTGTTCCAGCCTTGAAGGCTCTGAGCAAGGTGGCAGCACTTAAGGAAGCGCCACAGGGAAAATGCTCTTGCCAGCTCACTTGCTCACGGGCCAGCGCAGTCGGATCCCTAGTTGGGGATGAAACTGCAGAAGCAGCTGTTAAAAAACCGCAGTCAGGGACAGAACAAGGCCTACCCCCAAGGCATTTCTTCCTAGAGAGAGACAGGTTCCCTCTCTGTTAGCAGATTTAGGGCCCTTCTACTTTGAAGACCTACAGCAGCTAAAGAATTAAGCTGTTTTGCAGAGTGAGCAGCCTTCGCAGAGAGAATTTGCAAACTTTTAATGTTATTAGTTAACTCCTGAGATAGCTTATAGTAACTGAATAGAGGTAGTAACTTTTCTACTGCCAGCACCAAATTTTCCTATTATATCTCCCCCCCATGAAAGGAATAACTGGAATTTGAGAGATAGCAAAGTTAAGAGTTATAGTTCTGTTAATGCCAGGATGTAAATTAGACTCATGGGTAGTTACCTTCCTGGGGATCCTGTCGGAAGAGGAGGTGTAGATCCTCTAACGGCTCTCAGGTGTACAAAGGGTTGTCTCCTAAAACTTCAGGCTGTGGAGTGGAGGACCTATGACTTTCTTTAGGAGGTGTCCAAAGCTTCAGCCAAGTGTGATGAATCCATGAGTCAATTCCCACCACCTTAACTGTTGTTGGGGTAGACAGAATGACTGAAAATGGTCCTTCCCAACATGGGCTAGAGACGGAGAGTCTGAGGGGAGAGACTTAACAAGCACCAGGTCTCCAGGGCAGAACAGCTCTTTCCCTTTTTCCCTACTGCGTCCTTCTGGTAAAGTTTTAAAAGTCTCTTGGTACTTAGCCAAGGAGGTTATATCTTTTATTAAATCTGCTGTTTCCTTGTCTAATACAAGATCATTAGTAAGAAAGTGGCGTCCATATAGCATCTCATAGGGGCTGAGACCTATTTTCTGAGGAGAGTTTCGAGCCCTTAAGAGTGCTATTGGTAATAGAGAGGGCCATAAGAGGTGGGTTTTCTGTGCCAGTTTCTTTAGATGTCTCTTAAGAATTTCATTCATCTTTTCTACTTTCCCTGAGGACTGAGGCCTCCAAGCACAGCGGAGAGGATACTGTATTCCTGACAACTTTGAGATTCCTTGGGTCACTGCAGCTTTGAAGGCAGGACCATTATCACTTTGAAGACAGCAAGGGAGTCCAAATCTAGGGATTATTTCATTAATCAGGACTTTTATTACCTCTTGGGCTTTCTCTGTTCTATGGGGGAAAGACTCAACCTAGTTTGTATAAGTATCTATGCATACTAGCAGATATTGATATCCCGGAGACTTAGGCATATGGGCAAAGTCCATTTGCCAGTCCTCACCTGGGTAATGACTTGCTTGCTGTTACCCAGGAGGAGCTTTGCAATATGCCAACGGATTATTTTTCTGGCTTACTTCACATCCTTTGACTCTTTGTTGGACAGCCTTGAAGAAATCTTTTTCTGTAAATATAGATTTGGCCATCAAATGTGTATTCTCTATGCCCATATGGAAGATTTGATGCAGAATTTTAAGTTCTTTCCACTGGCTGGCAACAGGTAGGAGCACTTTTCCTTCCTCAGTAGCTAGCCACCCTGAAGGAAGAAAATTATGTCCCTGGGAGATTGCCCACTCTACCTCTTCTGATGAGTATTGAGGTCTAGTTCCCTAGACAGAGTTTTCCCATATTAAATGTTCTTCTATAACTTCTTGTCTAGCTGCCCTTTTTGCCTCTAGGTCAGCTCCACGATTGTCCTCTTCTACCTTCTCATCTCCTTTCTGGTGACATCAACAGTGTAAGACTGCTACCTCCTTTGGTTCTTGGACATTTTGTAATAAGTCTAAAATTTCCTTATGATATTTAATGGGAGTTCCTGCTGTGGTTAGGAACTCTCTTTCCTTCCATATGGCATCGTGAGCACCCAGAACCAAGTAAGCATATTTGGAATCTGTGTATACATTTACTTTATTTCCTTTTCCTAATTTTAAAGCTTGAGTGAGAGCTACCAGTTCTGCCAGCTGGGCACTAGTCCCAGGAGGAAGGGAATTGCTTTCAAGCATTGTTTGATCACTGACTACTGCATATCCTTTTTTTTGAACTCCATTTTCCATAAAGAAACTTCCATCAGTATGTAGGTTAGGGTCAGGATTGGCTAGGGGAGTATCTAAGAGATCCTATCGAGCCACATATTTCTGAGCTGTAATCTGCTGACAGTCATGTTCTGTGTTTGCTCTTCCTCAGGAAGAGAAGTAGCTGGGTTGAGGGCTGCACATGTGCACAGCTGGAGTACAGGCCCTTTGAGCACGAAGGCCTGACATTTGAGTAGGCGCTAGTCAGATAGCCATAAGCCTCCTTTGGAGGCCAGAATTCCATCTACATCATGTGAAGTCCATACAGTTAGATCTTTCCCTTGCACTATTTTAACTGCCTCTGAGACCAGTACAGCCACTGCAACTACGACTCTTAAGCAGTGTGGCCAGCCTTTTGCTATTGCATCGATTTCCTTACTTAGGTATGCCACCAGTTGTGATGCGGTTCCCCACGTCTTGTTGAGAGCCTCCAGTGTCACTCTTGACTTCTCTGTAACATATAGGGAGAAGTCGTTTTCCCTGTAGAAAGGCTTAGAGCTGGAGCCTGCAGTAGTGCCTACTCTAGGGTCTGAAAGGCTGCCTCAGCTATAGGGTCCCATAGTACTAGATGGATGTTAGCTTTTTGGATTTCCTTTATCAGAGTGTACAGAGGTTTTGCTATTTCACTGTATCTGAGAATCCACAATAGGCAAAAATCAGTTATTCCCAAGAATCCTCATAACTGTTTTAATGACTTTGGATGGGGGAAGGCCAGGATTTGTTGGAGATGTCCCTTATCAAGGGTCCTAGTGTCCTTAGATAAGACCAGCCCTAGGTATTTCACCTCTTACCTACAAAGTTTGGCCGTTGGTTTGGAAACTTTATATCCACAGGTGGCAAGAAAGTTTGGGAGGTCCTGAGTGGCCTGCTGACACTGGGTTTCTGAGTCATCCAGATATTGAAGAACCAGGGTACCTGGATGTGAATAATTACTAAGATCCTGAGCTAGAGCCTGGCTAAACAGGTGGGGGCTATCTCAAAAGCCCTGAGTCAATACTGTCCAGGTGAGCTTAGAACTCTGGTCTAAAGGGTCTTCAGAGGCTTCAAAGAACAGAAACAGAGTCAGGATGTAATGGTACACAGAAAAAGGCATCCTTAAGGTCCAGGACTGTAAACCATTGTGCCTTACCTGGGATTTGAGAGAGCAAGGTGTAAGGATTAGGTAGAGCCTGGTATAAAGTAATTACACCTTCATTAATAAGCCTGAGATCCTGCACCAGCCTCCATTATCCATTAGGTTTCTGCACTCCTAAAATTGGAGTATTACAAGGGCTGTTACAGAACTTCACTAGACCCTGAGTCTTTAAGTCCTTTACAATATCCTGTACCCCCTTTTTGGCTTCTGGTCTGAGGGGGTACTGTCTTTGGTAGGGAAAACAGCTGGGATCCTTTAGCCTTATTCAAATTGGTCATGCATTCTTTGCCCGTCAAAATTGTCTGTCCATTGCCCAAACTTTGGGATTGATCCCTTCTTGAAATAATGGGCAGCAGAGGGTCATTTCCTCCCTGATGAGGTTTATATAGATCATGACTCTTGCTCTGGCTAGCAGGTCCTGCCCTAGTAAAGGAGTGGGACTTTCTGGCATGATGAGGAAGGCATGGGAGAAGAGTGTATCTCCCCAGTTACGGCTTAGGGGCTGGGAGAAATATCTGGAGACTGCTCTTCCTAGGACTCCTCAGACAGTTACAGACTTAGAAAACAACTGTCCAGGGCAAGTAAAACAGAGAAGGCTGTACCAGTGTCCAGGAGGAGATCAACCTCCTGGTCCTCTATGGTCAGCTTTACCCGGGGCTCGTTGAGTGTGATGATGTGAGCTGGCACTTGCCCCAGGCACCCTCAGTCCTGCAGTTGGGTCATCTGGTTAGATACCTCAGGCCCTGGGAACCTTTGTCCCCTGGGTCAGCATGCTTTCCAGTGATCTCCTTGACACAGTGGGCAAGGGCGAGGTGGTGGTCCCTTCCTCTGGGGACAGTTTCTCATAAAATGTCCCTTCAGACCGCACTGGTAACAAGCTTTGCCAGACTGGCAGCTAACCCGAGCCTTTCCCTCATTTGAGCCCCTGGGGTCTACTTACCTGAGGGCCATGACTAAGACAGCAGCTTTCCTCTGGTCTCTCCTGTTCCTTTCAGCCTGTTCTTCCTGGTGTCTTATAAAACACCAAGGTTGCCAGGTTCAGTAATGATTCTAGACTCTGTTCTGGCCCCAAGGCCAGCTTCTGGAGCTTCCTCCTAATATCTGCTGCTGACTGTGTAATAAACTTGTCCTTTAGTATTAACTGCCCCTTGATGGAGTCTGGTGACAAGGGAATATAATTTCTTAAGGCCTCCTACAATCACTCAAAGAAAGCTGTTGGGTTTTCTTCCTTTCCCTGAGTTGTGGTAGATAACATTGCATAGTTCATGAGCTTTTTTCTAGTTCACCTTAATGCCTCAAGTATGCAGATCAGGAAATGCCTATAGCTCCAGTCCCTCTGTTCTGAATCAGGATCCCAGTGAGGGTCCATGCTAGGGACTGCTTGTTTACCTATAAGAAATTGATCCTTTTTTTCTGGTGTCCTTAGGTCATGTACTTGACTAAGGTACCAGGTGTCCCTAAACTCTTGAGCTGCTGCTAGAGCAGCCTCTCTCATTGCTGGTTAAGGTTTGATTAAGCAATAGTATATCTTTCCAATCTAATTTGAAGGACTGACCCAGGCCCTGCAGAACATCTATGTACTTGTCTGGGTCATCTGAAAACTTTCCTAAGTCCACCTTAATTTGCTTTAAGTCAGAAGGTGAGAAGGGTGTGTGCACCTTGGTCAGGCCAAATTCTCCTCCTACTGCCTATAGCGGGCAGAGTCTGGGCATCCTGGTAGCCTGAGATGCCTTGACCATCTCAGCCTTCCCTAGCTCCTGTTGGGGTATAGGGGCTGAGGAGCCTTGGCTGGCATTGGTGGAGGTAGAAGCCAAAGGGAATCCCAAATGTGGAGGCAGTCCTGAGGAGGGCTTAGTAGGGTGTGGGGAACAGGCGTGACAGAGCTGAGGCTTATTCCTTAGAGAAAAGAAAAGGTGCACATAGCGGACCTCAAACCATTTAGCCTTGCTTTTACAAAACAGGTCTAATTGTAGAATAGCATCATAATCTATACTTCCCTTAGGAGGCCAGGTTTTTTCACTTGGAAGGGGTACTTCGGCCATGCTGTTCGGCAGAGAAAAATGAACCGCTTCTTTTTCAAAGATCCTGTGTCAAATTGGTCCCAATTTTCCAGGATACATTTTAATGGTGACTTCATTTTGGGAACAGTAGTACCCATCTGAAATTGAACATAAGGGATGCCCGCATCCCTGGTTATTAATTGCAATTGATTGATCTGAGGCATCCCTCAGATAGGGCACTGGATCTGGGGTGTCTCCCAGTCAGTACTTCATCATTTCCATATGCCCAAGATGGGTGATCATCTTTGGGCCTCCCATGTGCTAGGCTTAATCATGAACCAGTGCTATGGGTACTCATGCTCAATGTCTGCATGCCTTTAGTGACCACCATAAAGACATGTGGACTGCTGGGATGGGTGTTTCATACAAGTGCGTCCCTGAAGCAAGCCATTGAGGCTAGGGAAATGGGTACAAATATTCCCTGGCAAAAGTCTAATTTATGTAGGCCAGATTATAAAACTGTCCTAGGTGGGTAAACTTCTAGGGAGAGACCTCAAAGCACACAATTTAAAGAAGGTGGGGCTGTGTGGCTGAGGCCAGAACAATGCCCTCAGGACCCGGGCCTCTTCCCCCTCCCCATTTTTCATTATAGGAAAATGCTAGGACCCAGTTTGACTATGATATTTTAGATGGAGAAATTTGCCATAGAGAGAGCCAATCCCAAGCAAGACAAATTGTACACAAAACACAAAGTCCCATAGACTTCAGCTTCTGGATTCCCCAAAAGGTTCCCCGACTCAAGACTGTTTCTACTGGGGACTTGAACTGGCAGTCCTATAGCTTCCAGCCCTATGCCCTAACCCACTGTGCTAATAGGCAGTTGCTTCCAAAAGCAGGCCAGGGAGGAATTTGCCTTTCTGAAATCTGCACCCAGGTGTGGGCCTGAAAGCCTCTGCAGGGCTTGCAGCCAGTGGTTGTTTTTTGCTTCAGCTGCTGGCTTCTTACAATGTACTGAGATTTAAAAAAAACTGCTTGCTGCTGTGAGTTTGAAAGCCAGGTGCATTCCTGTTTGGGTGCCTCTGTAAACTGCTGCCTTCAACTAGGGACATTGGAAAGACTGATTGAGCTGTGTGCCAGGCTGTTGTGCTCCCCAGTCCCATGCAGGCCCAGGCCATACCTTGGCCCCTCCCCACTATTTTTCTCTGGTCCACAGCGCCAGCAGCTGCAGCCACTGTGCACACGAGGTTCCGCCCAATTTCTGCAGATAGTGTCTGCCTGCCCCACCTCCCACAGATAACTTGGCCCAAAGATGCAGCTGAGAGAGAGAGAGAGAGAGAGAGAGAGAGAGAGAGAGAGAGAGAGAGAGAGAGAGAGAGAGAGATCTACAGTGTTCTTGTAGTCATACATACACCTAACAAAAAATACTTGAATAGAGAGAAGAGCAGCTCCCATGCGGCCATTGAAGGGGCTTCAGAAAAGAGTCTGCACTGAGGTGGGGGAAGGGGACTTTTAACCTGGGAGAAATTCCCCCCCCCCGTTCAATTTTTCTGTTCTATGAAAGGAGTTTCTTTGAACTTCTGCTAGAGTGATTGATCTTTTTTTTCCCCGTGTGTGCAGAAGTTAAACCAAGACCTCTAAGATCCCAGATCGAGAGGTAGGTGGAGGTATGGCATTGGGAAGTTCTTGCCTCTGAAACTACGCCTCCTTGTGGACCAGGAAGAGAATACATTTTCTCCCCGTGACCCAGGTAAGAAGTGTCAAGTTCTCAGATTAAAGTAGTGGAGTATACTGTAAATCCAGCAAGGCTGACAAAAAAAAAAAAAAAAAAAAGAAAAGAAAAGAAAAGAAAAAGAATAATAAAGTAGTGGAATAAAAATCAAATGTTTAATAACTGAAGTATCCAACACTTTATGGTGCATTAGATATGGAGATTTCAAAGTTGACTACTGGCTTTTTAATTGGTACAGTGACATTGAGTGATATGGAAAACAGTGGAAGAGAACCAGGTTTTCAGGGAAATGGTTTAGTTTAACAACATTTCATTTATATGCCCCTGAAGTGGAAATATTTGATCCTGGAGTGGAAATATCAATTAAATGGTTGGATGGTTGGGTTTGAAACTCAGAGTTAAATTCTGGAAATCAAATTTATGAGTAATCAGTATATAGATGACAATCAAAGCCATGAACAAGGTTGAGATTACCACTGAATTAGGAAATCAAATGAACACCTTTCCACCTTTGAAAAGGAGGGAGATTGAGCAGAAACCAGATTCAAGAAAGATTTGTGTGCCTGCATTTACACACATACAAGGTATGTTTAATTTAGTTGACATTTGAGTATATTTAAATGTTTATTGGATGAAATTTTAGGTTAAAAAAAGGAATCTCAATATTGTGCCAGAAGAGACAAAAATGAATAAAAATCTAAATTTCCAAATAATTTTAACCCACAATGCAGACTAGAAGTTCATTCATAAGTTATCTAACTCTACCTTAACTTTCAAGACTGTGTTTTTTATTCCAGAAATGATTCCACTTTATATGATTCAACTGTTGTTTATTTTTCTTCATTGAATGAGACATTTACAATGTGATTGTAAATTTTAATTTTTCATGCATGGGCAAATAGAAGGTAAATTTTAGGAAGTAGTTTGCATCACATAATTAAAGGCTATTTTTAAGTTTCTTGGTTAGGAATTTGTTCAATTTATGTTTTTTGCAAACCATATGCAAATATGAAGTAAGATTTCAAGTTTGTTTGCATATCACACGCAAACAAATGATATTAGTTTTCTTGATCACATAAATTGGCATAGAGAAGTATTCTACAAGATTTTCTTATTAAAACACTGTTGACAATCATGTACCTAAAAGTTTCTATCAAATATGTTCTTACTGTGTTAAATATATGTCTTCGAGTACATGTGAGGAACCTTTAAAATAAAGTTGTATATAAAGGCAGTAGTGTTATTATTAGCCAAACCTTATTCATTTCTTAAACAGTCATATTCAACTCCAGTATTACACTCATTTTATTTTATGAATGTAAGATGGCTATTCCCATGATACCAACTTTTCCCAAAGCTTTTGTTCTTCCAAATGTAGTACACTATTCAAGGGGAGAGACCTCACCTGAAGTCATAGGTTTCAGTTCCTTTCTTCCCATTTCCCTAACTCACTGTTTCATCTCAGATATGGCACTTACTGTTTCTGAACTTTGTTTTCTCATATACAATATAAGAGGAGAAAGGGTTGTATATATATACTAAATGCTTTCTTAACTCCCTTCGGTTCGATTAATCAACACAATTTCTTCTAAGTCCATAGTCCTTACTGTTAGTGTCTTGGCAAGGATTAAGGAAATAATCTCCAGAGTTAATGCTGACCATTAGTAAGATTGTTAATGCCTTTGTTTTCATGAGTAAAAGTCTGTGTACGCTCCTTTAGTTAATCCTTTTTTTTTTTTTTTTTTTGAAGATTGCTTAACATTTTCTACAGTGAAAATTGTTGCATAATTCTACTTTCTGGAATTCAGTGCATACATTAAGCACCCTTCAGTTAGTTTTCTAGGGCTGCCATAATAAATTACCAGTCACTGGGTTGCTTGAAACAATAGATTACTAACCATTCACACGTTTCTAGAGACTAACTCTCAAAGATAGTTTTAACAGGATTACGCTCTCTCTGAAGGTTCTAGGCATTCTCTCTAGTGCGCTTTAACATCTTTTGTTATGTGGATAGGCCAGATATTTTTCAAATAATCAAATTCTTGTTTCTTTTTACTTAATAACCTGTTACTCAATTTCAGTTTCTCTGCTTTCATTTTACTAATAGTAGCAAAGAGAAAACATAATATATTTTTCATACATTGCTTGGAAATCTTATCAACTAAATACCCAAATTTTAATTTTTACCCAACACTGGATATTAATTCTGCCAAATTTTCTGAAACTTTTTAACAAGGATCACCTCTTCTCCAATGTCCAATAACATGCTACTCATTTCTTTCTGAGAGCTCACCGGAAGCACCCTTAATGTTTTTATTTCTACAAAGTACTGTTCATGATGATATATGTAGTTGCTAAGACAATGGGTGCTTTCTCTGTCTTCTTCACTTCCAACTGAGGCCTCACCAAAATTGCCTTTAATGGTTATATTTCTAACAACAATTTCTTCAAAGCAATATATACTTTTTCTAGCATACATCTCAAAATTCTTTCAGTCTTTGCCATTACCAAATGCCAAAACCAATTATCCATGTTTAGGTATCTTTTACAATAGTACCCACCACTGTCACCAAAATCTATATTTGTTTCTTGGTGCTTCCATAACAAAGTACCACAAAGTAGGTGTTTTAAGACAATAAAAGTGTATTCTGTCACATTAGTGGACACTAAAATTCTTAAGTCAAGGTGTCAGCATGGCCAGGCTCTTTCTATAAGTCCTATGGAAGAATTTCTCTTTACTCTTCAGTTACTCATGGCTTTTAGCAGTCTTTGGCTTTTCATGATTTCAAGATTTGGAAACTTTATGGTGAGAGTTTAGTTGAATTTACTTTGTTTATATCTCTGTATTAAAATATCATCTTATTTACATGAACAAACTTGGATATAAACTTACAAAAATAAAGTGAAAATACAGAAGTTTCTTTACTTAGATTTTCTGAAATAAATCAAACCTAAGAATAGCATGCCCACATTTCATAGTGAAAACTTCACCATTTACCACCCATATTTTTGTGTTATGATTCATAAGAATTATGCAATTTGTTTTGAAGACAGTTTTTTAACTTGTTCACTAAAAACAAACAAATGAATAAACTGATAAGATTTAAACTGCGTTATTAAAGGAATAGTATCTGGTTGATGCTCCATCTCTTCCATGAATATAATTCGTACTTTCCTGGTTATCTTATTATCATATATTTTCTAGTCTTAGGAATCTTCTTCTTAATTGTAGGATGTCCTCAGTTATTACGTATTTGCTTCTAGTGAAGGCTTTTAAGAGCACAGTCCCTTTCTATAGGTGACTTTACTCAACTGCTAGTTATTTTCTGCCTGATGTGCTTGTTATTAAGGTTGAATTAATGTTACGAGCACATTTCCTTCCCTCTTTCCTTCAATTCTAGTTCTGAGATGGTACTCATAGCATAAGCCCTTCTACTGGACCTAGTAATTGGGTGCCCCACAGATTCTGGGAATGGACTACACATTTGCTTTACTATTCCATTTGTTTATAAAAATAAGAAGAGACTCAATCTTCTGTTGAGGAGCACTGAATACCTGTGTTGCCTCAGGTTTTATTGTTTTTCAACCTATTTGTTCTCATTCTTGTCTCAGATGCTAGGTCTTCTTTTTTTCCTACCCGAATATTGCTCAGTAAAATTACATTGCCTATTTCCAAAGTCTTAAATATAATACCTGATTATCTGAATTATTCCCCATAATTCTTTCTTATGTAAGAGAATCCTTGAGTCGTTTTTTTTTTTAACCTACTGTGAATATACTGCTTTGGGATTTTGGTCTCATCATTAGCAGATTTTATAACTATGAATTAAATAACTTTTATTTCCCCAAGCATAATCTCACTCCAACCTTGGTTCCTGTATGCATTATGCATTTTCAATGTATTGTTTCAATATACAGGATGTTAACTATTAAAATGTAACAAAGAAAAGTTGGGTTTTCCTTGCTGAAAAGTAAGACAAAGCCAGAAAAGAGTCCTAGGTTTTTCTTTTGTACCAGACATATGCAGTTAAAGAAAGCAGTGTCATCTCAGCAGAATTTATGTATTTTTCTTAACTAACACTCACACTCATTGAACTATTCAATATTTTACTAAGGTCAAGCTCCACAGAAACTTTTTGTACTGAAAGAGTTTATTTTAGCATTTATATTTAAGTCTCATCCCCAAGATATCCTAAGAAGTAAGTTAGTAAATGAATACATACCGTTGGTTATTTTTATAATCACTTCTCATAATGTGGTCTCTGGATCTGCAGTATATGCAATTTGTTGAAAATGCAAATCCCAAGACCCACCTTCAGACTTACTAAATCAGGAAATCTTCAGAGTAGAGCCCAGAAATGTGCGTTTTGACAAGCTGTGTTAGCTGAGGAAATGTGCTGCTCAGATCTGCTGCAGGAGCAGGGTTAACTCATGGCCTCAATTGTTCTGCTCTTGGATTTGGACTCACTTTTGCATAAAGATTGTTCCTAGCCAATGACTGAGTAGAGCAGGTGTACTAAAGGAGGCAGAATTCTGCAAGATGCAAGACCTTGAACAAGCAATTTTGGCCCACTGTAATACTTTTGCCAAAGCATTTTAAGAACTGTGCTGCAGTCTGAGACCCCTCATACCAAATACTGCCCCCCACCTCACTCAGATCACTCTTACATCTTAGTCTGAATGCTTCCTGTCCTCTTCGACTCTCTCTTCTTCATCTGTACAGCCATTTCCTTCAACGTCTATCTTGTACCTAAAATTTCATTTTAACATCAGTTCACTAGAAGACCCTAATAAACTCAAGTAATGTCAGGAATGGTGCAAAAAACAGGAGGTATACATGGATATTTTGGAGAACTAAAACTAACATTCAATCTTCTCAGATATTCTGATGCACATTAAAATTCGAAAACCAGTGCTACGGTTCTTTTCCATTTTCACTGTAGCTATCAGCATTTAGTAGATCACAGTTCTTATATTGAGGAAATTATTGAGTGCTTTAACCTTGTGTGTATTATTTCTTAGAGGCAACTAAATTCAGGGTAAAATTGACAAAAACAACATTTAACAATCTTAATGAAATTTCTGATTAAACTTAAGAACAAAGAAAACTGGAACTACTATCTAGTAAAAAGACACATACTGCTGCAGAAACATTGTAGATGGCAAAGAGAATAAACCAAGATAGAAAATAGCTCATTGAGAATAAATGAATTCTGTGGAATAATGAAAACAAGTGTATTCTTGTTTTAATTTTTTAGTTGAACAACTTCATACTTTCATATGATCTTCCAAAAGCTTATTATTCTGGATCTTTATTTATTATATTACTCAGGTTATTGTATCCACAATAAGGCAACTACCATAATTATGCAGAATTCTAAGTGGGAATACATTCTATAGACAAACCCTGGAATGATTGATCATTGACTAAAGGTGAACACTTGGAATGAGTAGATTGTGTGATGCTCAGGAGTGAGCACAGTACCAGACAGGAAGTTTTTAAGTCCTTGCCCACTCCCTCTTTCCCTACTCTAGTGCTCCCTAGTGTCTACTGTTAACCTCTTTATGTCCATGAGAACCCAATGTTCAGCTCCTACTTATAGGGGAGAATATGTGGTATTCCATTTTCTATTCCTCTGTTAATACACTTAAGACAATGGTCTCCAGCTACATCCATGTTGCTGCAAAGAACGTGATTTCATTCTCCTTATGGCTGCATAGTATTCCATGGTGTTATGAAACCCATTTTCTTCATCGAATCCACCATTGATGGACACCTAAGTTGTTTTCATGTCTTTGCTATTGTGAATAGTGCTGTGAGAAACATGGGTGCAGATGTCCTTTTCATAGAATAGTTTATTTCTTTTGTATATATACTCAATAATGGGATTGCTGGGTTCAATGGTAGTTCTGTTTTAAGTTCTTTAAGAAATCTCCAAATTGCTTTCCACAGTGGCTAATTTACATTCCCACCAAAAATTTATAAGTATTTCCTTTCCTCTGCTGCCTCGCCAGCATCTGGTATTTTTTGACTTTTTAATAATAGCTGTTATGATGGATATGAGATGCTATCTCACTGTGGTTTTGATTTGCATTTCTCTAATTTCTCTAGTGATATGGAGAATTTCTTCATATGTTTGTTAGTCATTTGTCTTCTTTTGAGAAGTGTCTGCTTATGTGTTTTGCTCACATTTTAATGAGGTTGATTTTTTTCTTGTTTAATTATTTAAGTTCCTTATAAATTCTGGATATTAGACCTTTGTCATATGCCTAGGTTGTGAATATTTTCTCTCATTCTGTAAGTTGTCTATTTGCTCTGTTTATAGTTTCTTCTGTTGTGCAGAAGCTCTTTACTTTAAATATCACTGGTCAATTCTTGTTTATAGCAGTTGCTTTTGAGCACTTAGCTGTAAATTACTTCCCAAAGCCACTGCACAGAATGGTGTTTCTTAGGTTTTCTTCTAGAATTCTTATAGTTTAAGATCTTACATTTAAATATTTACTCCATCTTGAGTTAATTTTTGTATACGTTAAAATATGGCTGTAGGTGTGCAACTTTCTTTCTAGCTTCTCTATTTTGTTTCATTGGCTGATGTGTTTTTGGACCAGTACCATGCTGTTTTGGACATTATAGCCTTATAGTATTAGTTTGGGTTCCAGTAATGTGATGCCTCCAGTTTTTTTTTTTTTTTTTTTTTTTTTTTTTTTTTTTTTTTTTTTTTTTTTTTTTTTTTTTTTTTTTTTTTTTTTTTTTTTTTTTTTTTTTTTTTTTTTTTTTTTTTTTTTTTTTTTTTTTTTTTGTTGTTGTTTTGCTTAGGCTTTGGTTATTTGATCTTTTCTTGAATCTACATGAATTTTAGAATGATTCTTTTCTAATTCTATAAAAGTGACATTGGTAGTTTGGTATGAATAGCATTGAATCTGTAAATTGCTTTGGGAAGAGAGGCCATTTTAATGATAATTGATTCTCCCAATCCATGAGCATGAAATGTTTTTCCATTTATTTGTGTCATCTATGATCTTTCAGCAGTGTTTTGTAGCTCTTCTTGAAGAGTCTTGGTTGGATGTATTTCTAGGTTGTGTGTGTGTGTAGTGGGGAGGCTTTATTTGGCTCCTAGCATTAAAGTTATTGCTGTATAGAACTGATTTTTTACATTGGTTTTTGTATCCAGAAACTTTACCAAAGTCTTTTATCCATCCCAGGACCTTGTGGTAGAGATTGTAGAGTATAAAGTTATATTGTCAGTGAAGAACATAGTTTGAATTATTTTCCTATTTGGTTGCCTTTTATTTCTTTCTCTTGCCTGATTGCTGTGTCAAGGACTTACAGTAGTATGTTGGATAAAAATGGTGAGAGTGAGCATACTTGTTCCAGTGAATGAGGGGAATGCTTCTAGATTTTGCCCATTCAGTATGATATTAGCTATGAGTTTGTCATAAATTGCTTTTATTATTTTGAGGTATGCTCCTTCAATATCTAGTTTGCTGAGGGTTTTTAACATGAAGCAATGTTGGTTTCAATCAAAAGCTTTTTTCACATCTATTGAGATGATAATATGTTTTCTGTTGTTCTGTTTATGTAGTAAATCATATTTATTGATTTGTGTATGTTGAACCAACCTTATATCCCAGGAATAAAGTCTATTTGTTGTGAATTAATTTTTGATGTGCTACTAGATTTGATTTGCTAGTACTTTGTCGAGGATTTTTGTGTCCATGTTTGTCAGAAATATTGACCTGTAGTTTTTTTCCTTTTTTTGATTTTTCTTGTTCAGGTTTTCATATCAGGGTGATGCTGGCTTCAAAGAATGAGTTTGGGAAGTGTCCTTTCTCCTTAATTTTTTGAAGTAGTTTCACTAAAATTGGTACCAGCTCTTTTTTGTATATCTTGTAAAATTTGAATATGATTATTGCATCTTGCCTGGGACTTATTTTGGTTTATAAATTTTATTGCCAATTCAATCTCAGAACATGATAATCTTCTGTTCAGGTTTCAATTTCTTCCTGATTTATATTTATATTTATGTTTATAGAGATTTATTTACTTTTCTCCAGATTTTCTAGTTTGTGTGAATAGAGGTGTTAATAGTCTGAAGATCTTTTATATTTCTGTGGGATTGGTTGTAATGTCACCTTTGTTGTTTCTAATTGTGCTTATTTGAAACTTCTTTATTTTCTTTGTTAATGTAGTTAATAATCAATTTATCCTTTTTACAAAAGCAACTTTTGATTTCATTGATTCATTTTATGGGTTTTGCTTTAGTTTCAATTACATTCTCTTATTCCCTAATTTTAGTTTTTTATTTCCTTCTGCTAGCGTTGAGGTTGTTTTTGTTTTTGCTTTTTAGTTTCTCTGCATAAAAATCTTAGATAATTAATTTAAGATCCTTCTGTTTTTTTGGGATAGGTATTTAGTACTCTAAACTTTCTTCCTAACACTACTATGACTACATCCCAGAGATTTTGGTATGTTATGTCTCTGTTTTCATTTATTTCAAAATCTTTTTTATTTCTGACTTGTGCTGTTTACCCAAAAGGCACTCCAAAGGAAGTTGTTTAATTTCCATGTTATTGTGTGATTTTGAGAGATCTTTTTGGCATTGATTTTTATTTTAATTCCACTATGGTCTGATAGTATGATGGTATAATTTCAGTTTTTTTTTAATTTATTGAGACTCATTTTATGGTCTATGTGGTTGACCTTTGAGTATGTTCTGTGTTCAGATGAGAAGTTGTATATTCTGCAGTTGATGGGTTAAGTATTCTGTAGATGTATATTAGGTGAAATTGGTCATATGTCAAGTTTAAGTCTAGATTTTCGTCATTAGTTTTCTGCCTCAATAGTATGTTTAACACTGTCAGTGTGTTGAAATCCCTTACTATTATTGTGTGTCTTTCTAAGTTTTCTTGGGTCTAAAAGTACTTGTTTTATGAATCTGTGAGCTCCAGTGTTTGGTAAGTATATATTTAAGATTGTTAAGTCTTCTTGTTGAATTGAATATTTTATTATTATGTAATACTTTTCTCTGTCTCTTTTTACTGTTGTTGGTTTGAAGTTTGCTTACTCTGATATATGCCTTTACAATGTTTTCTTCAATGTTGACCTTGGACAGTCTGGTGACTATATTCGACTTTTGTTTTAAATTGTAGGATTAAAATTTGTTCAGATTGAGAGGTAAAAATAAAAATAATGTATATGAAATGTATTTTTAAAACAATGATAGTTATTTAATAGTAAGTCAATTAAGTGATGCATTAACTGGATAATACAGAGAAAAGGAATTGTTAATGTATAAAAAATTATTCCACTCAGTAGAAATATACCTTTTTAGTATTTGCTTTTCTATTTGTATTTGCATAGAATAAAACACCATTAGAAAACTGCATGTGATGTTGTCTTAACATTATAGATAGCTGCATTTCCATCTCAGATGTGTATCTATCAGCTGTGTAATCATGGTGATTTCAACTCTTTGCCTAGGCTTTTATTTGTCAAATAAATGATAATATAACTACTTCTGTCAGGGAAGATTAGTTTAGACTGCAGTAAAATAATAGCAAAATTAACAGAGATCATGCATGCAGAAATTTATTTCCCTCATTTACACATTTCTAGAGGTATGTTATCAGACATTATGGTGCCTCTGCCCTATCATTCCTGGCATGTGACTCCTATTCTCATAGTCCAAAAAGACAGCTCCCACATTTTATACTTACTTGTGAAGATTTCATGAGTTATAGCACATTAAGTGTACACTGCATTTTAATAAGTGTCAATAAATGTTAGAGTTTTATATTACATCTTAAGACTCCAACTTGCAATAATCTACTTATTAATGTGATTTGTTAAACACAGTGAAGAATTTTTCATCTATAAAATAACCAAATGTGTGCAACATTTTTTAAATATTGTATTTTGCAAAAGGTCAGTGAAAATATCTCAGATCCTCCACTGACCCATGGATTGGCCTTTAGGAGACACCAAAATAGACCAATGGACCCCTGATGCTGTCCACAGATGAATTTTGTTTGATTTTTATTCACTATAAAATGTACTGTTAATTCTGTATTTTTATTTGTATACTAACTTATAAAGTATGTAACTCTAAGCTAGAATTTTGTAAATATATCCAATAATAGAGAATGTGGGCATTTTATTTACATTCATGATTACATTCATATTAAGATATATGATTTATGTGATGGTTAATTTTAGGTGTCTTAATACTGCTCTCTGGGAGATTTTAAAGTATGAACTATCACTTCCCAAAATGTAATTATTAGAAACCTTATTATCTGCATTGTGTTGATGCCATAATAGAAAAATATGTTATCTATATAATAGCATCAGAGACTTTATTGTTCATATATTAAAACAAAGTAAAATTATTTATCATATTAAAATATCAATATGAAACTTTTTGCCTGGTCGTTTTACTTGTACTTCCCTCTTGTACTGATTTTTTTCTACAAATTGTATAATAATTATAATATTAAGGAAATTTTACTGTAGTAAATTAAATTTTCTACTCCCAGAAACATTTCCAAGCCTTAACTCTCCATACCTGTGAATGTAACCTTATTTTGAAATAGAGTGATTGCATATATAATTAAGAATCTTCATACGTTACCGCCTTGGATTTAGAATGGATTCTAAATCTAATGACCAGAATTAAAAAAAAAAAAAAAAAGAATATTTGACATACCCAGGACACAAATTAGAAAGCTATGTGAAGATACACGTAAAGACTGGAGAGATGTATCTGCAAGCCAAAGACCCCAAGAATAGTAAAAGCCATTGCAATTAGAAAGGTGTAAAATGCATTCTCTCTTTGAGCCTTCAGAAGACACTAACAATATCAATACCTTGATTTTAGACTTCTGGCCTCAAAACTGTGAAAAAAATAAATAAATGTTATTTTAAAGCACCAAGTATATAATAGTTTATGATGGCAACTCTAGTGAACTATTACATTTATCTAATATATATTAATACTTATTTACATTTGTGGTTATAATTCGAATTAACACTGAATGTTTTGATAATTTGTTTTATGATCTTTAAATGGAGACCATCTTATAGTTTGAGAATACTGATAAGAGAAAAAAATTACTTCTGAAATATGTAAAATGAAAAATTATAGTAGGCTGGGAGCGTGGAAAATGGCTGGAAGGAACCTGGAGAACATCTCTTCCAAACTTCTTGTTTTATAGATAAAATATACATTCAGACTTGGGATATGATTGGTTTTAACTTCACTGTCACTTGTGTGGTTCCCTGCTTAATAGCTCCAAGGAGAGTTAAAAAAACTTAAGCAAAGGAATAGAGTGGCTGCTTAATGCATAGACTAAATAGTTTCTTCCTTAATATATCAGTTTAAACCATTTCTTAATGATCACAGAAATTATTTTTTCAAAGTTTCCGTAATATACAAAAGCTGCATTTTAAAAGAAGCAAACCAAACAAACCAAACATCTTTGTCACCTCAGAAGTTGCCAGACACAGTACAAAAAGATCACCAATATTTGCTCAACAGTGCTTGTGACTCTTGTAATTGATAAAGTTTTCCTTACTGAGATCTTTGTATACATGTGATTCTGCAAGAAAAGATATAAGGAGAGGTATTTTACAGTAGTTTTACCCTGTAATACCCAAATACTCTTACTCCATGGAGTACTTCACCAACATTTTCATTTTTGTCTTCATTTTTTGTCTTTGTAATTATCATCCGGCTAGTTGATTTTGACACTAATGCATTCAGAAGGCTCTACTGTGGAGCATGGAGTTTGGTTGCTAGGGAACCTCACTTGAAACAGCAACATTGCTGGGCCTCTTACCTTTGAGAGTCTTGTTTGGGGAGAATCTAAGGCATTATACTACTTCTAACTCTTTTCTCCTTAGGCCTCAAACAACAGAGGTTTGCATGAATATTGAAGGTATTTTAAAAAAATTATGATTTTTTTTAACTCAGAATATCAATATCTTATTTTCAGGCTTTAGGTGATATCTTTAAAAAGTTTCTTTGGCAATTTTTAAATATCAGATTAATGTTCTGTTAAAGTCTTAAAATACAAGCCAAGTCAAGAGCATAATACATTTATTTATGTTTGGGTTTCACTGAGTGACTATTCTAAAACACATCTTCATAATTGTTTATGTAAGTGTTATACATTCAAAGACAATTGTAAATATTAAGAAATATTACAGGGCTGTTGTACCATTCCATAATTCAATTTTATCGCTATTTCTGTTAAGTAAGTATTGATTATGATTCAGTCATAGGGGAGAGAGGAAGCCTAAAAATTTGCCATTAGATTTGGTTTGTTGTGAAGCTAGTAAACTTTATTCTTGATTAGAGGAAATTATCTCATCAAATAGGAGATAATTCATCTGGAGACACATGGACACAATTTTATTTTTTGTTAAATTATTGTGCATTTCCTCCTCTTCTGGTGTCATCTCAACACAAGAGAGAGTTAATTTGCTAGGAAATATAAAATTGCTTTTTAAAATGTGGTCTGCACTACTAGAACAATTCTCTTCATTAGTTTGTGTGTGTGTGTTTGTGTGTGTGTTTTCCTGGAATCCGAGGAGGTGATGAATAAATATTCACTTTTTACTAGTAAAAGTAAAAAAGTACAACTATTTACGAGTAGCAGTAAACATCAAACAATGGTACATACATAATTATTCCAGGGCTTACCCCAGAAGGATTTGTGTAGACAACAGACAAATGCAATTTTGTCCATTTATATAACATGTATATCTTTTCTTGTGCTCATGTATTTTTATAATCTGTTAAGCTTCTGTACCATTTTTATTATGTAGATATTTGAGAGTAAAATCTAGGTTGTTAACATTTATAATGGAAAGGTAATATAGGCACTAAGTAGAGACATTTGTCATTGGGAAAACACAAAACTAATTATTTAATTAGGAAAAATTTCTTAAGTATTCGTTTTTAAACTTTTTTTTTTTTTTTTTTGCATTTGGTTGGTAGGATCTATTCACTGAACCAGGGCAAATGGAATGGACTATCCTGGCAATACCAGCCTTCCCTTCTGAATATATCATCCATCATTTTTCTTAATTAAACGTTCCAAAAAGAGTCCATGATAAATATGGTAACCATGATTTCCTTAATATAGTAAATTATCCCATATTTTAATTTAATATCATTTACTAACACTGCCCTGCCATCTTAGAACTATTTTGTTTTTATTCAAAGCAAGCAGGTAGCTTACTTTGTTCAATAGGTTATTTCAAAGAACTTTTTGAATTATAGGGTTGACATGAATTAAAATTAGAAAAGTAGGAATTTTCTTTCGAATCTACTTTGAAACAACACACAAACATATTTCATATACACATGAATACATTCTTTTTAGTAAGAAAAGTACATAATGACCCTCTTAATATAAATCTTGAACTTTACAATGTAAAGGAAGGAAGCTGGGCTGTATCAAAGTGTTAGTTATGCTCTGAGGTTTAGGACGTTTGTTGACAATACATATTATGAGAAAATAAATTATCATAAGAGCTGGAAACCTTTTTTAAATTTCCTAATCATTAAGAGAGGTATAGAACACTAGATGGATAAAAAGAAGTATAAACAAAGCACAAAAGAAATCGTGTTTGAAAACTATGGTTTTGTAACGTTGTATTTACTATTTGGTTATCTTTCCTGTGTATATTAATTCAAATATCCAAAAATGAAAAAAATCAACAAAGTTTTATTTGCAACCTGAATGATCCAAATGAATGTCATCCATTAATAGGACTTTACTTGATCACCAACCTGTTACCTAAATTCGTTAAAGTCCCTGGGTTTTAAATTATAAGCAAGATGATGCAATATTTCACGGTTCGACCGTTCAACTTCAGTTTCACAGGTTAAGCATGTTATATGGTTTTAATGATATGAGGAAAGAATAGAGAGTCATTTGCGCATTTAGATGAACCCATAAATGCCTGGTCACCTCTGATACAAAACTGTTAACAAGTCTATTGCAGCTTTGCAGGAAAAAAAAAAATCTTGAAATAAGTTAGAAGAGATGAGTGTGGAGAAATGCACGTTAAATATTTAAGTGAAGAAAATCTGTAAGGATTAATGTTAATGATACATTGGATGGAGGATAAGAAAGAGAGAGTTATAAATGATGCCTTTTAGGTCTATTGGTTAACATTTTTTGACACTTTAAATAAGGAATTCATTATGTACACACACATATATTTGACATGAGATCTGTCTTCTTAATTTATGTTTTCTGGTTATCCTTCAAACTTCTATCTCCATTTGTATTTTCATTTTATGGATGATCAACTTTATATTTTTAACAAACATTTTAAGATTAGTCTTTGTTTGATTACTTCTCTATCAGATTTTACCTACACAGCCTCTCTTGCTAAAATTACGTATCTGTTGAAATCTAGAGTTTTTATTCCAGATTTGAATTTTTAAAAACAGCTTCCTTTTCAAAATCTTTTCTTGAAAGTTCAATGAGTCTTTATGATGTAGTAATTGATTTTCAAAGCATAACGTGAAATTTTTCTCCTTTAACTCTATGGATTTGTTGATAATATCTTTAGATGAGGTATATTCTTTTATAAATTCTCTACTAACTACAAGGCTTTATACAGCTTTGGTTTTCATTTTCATTTTAATTTTTATGAATTTTAATTTTAATTTAATTTTAATTTCAATTTCATTTTAATTTTTATGAATGTGTTTAGTGAGCAGATATACAACCCTTGAAACTCTCTTGTCTTTTAATATGTGTCATGTATATATACATATGCATCATGTAACTACCCTAGCATCAGAAAAGCACATTTACTGATAAGCTTTGAGTTTGTTTCTGCTTATGAAAAGTATTTAGTTTCATAGAAAATTTGTGCTGAAAGTGTATTGCTATGGTCTAAATGTTTGTGTTTCTCCAAAATTTATATGTTTAAAACTAATCTCCTAATGTGTTGGTATTAAGAGGGTGGCCTGTGGAAGGTAACTAGGTCATGAAGGTGGAGCCCTTGTGAATGGGATTGATGCCCTTATAAAAGAGAGCTGGGGGAGTTTATTGCCACCTTTTTCCATGTGAGAACGCACATTGAAGGCACCATTTTTAAAAATGAGCCCTCACTAAACACTAAATCTATTGGAGACTTGATCTTGGACTTCCCAGATTTCAGAATTGTGAGCAGTAAATTTCTGTTGTTTATTAATTACTAAGTGTAAAATATTTTGTTAAGGTAATCTGAATAGACAAAGATAGTAGTTCTAATCATACTTTAAGTTTTCCACTTCACTGTGTTATTTTAGCCATTGAAAAAATATTTATTCACAAGATGTCGGGAATTGAAATGCCAAGAATATGCCAATAAAACTTACACAGAATTCAGTAGAAAAAAACATGAAGAAAATAAGACCATGCTGTGAAGTGAATTGGTCATTGCCTTGTGATGTCAGAAGACTGGTATGTTTTATTTAGTACTGTGTCTCAGTGTCTAGGTTGGAACTTTGCTGAATAAATAAATAAATGGTAAAATAACTGCAAAGCTAGAGCTAAAACCTAAGCCCAACGCTAGTGTATCATACTTCCCACTGCCTCTTGATTGCCTTGCAGATTAAAGTATGACTTGTATGAAAGAAGAATACAATGATTATTTAGAAGAAAAAACAAAGCTCTCTGAAACCCATGGAATTATCCAGCCACTTAGAATTATTAACCTTTTGCTAAAAATTAAAGATGTTCATTAATATTATCTTGTCAATCTGATATATACTGCCAAATTGGAATAATATTTGTATATAATTATATATACTACATATATATGTATACAATAGCTAGATATGAAAATCAGCTAGTACTTAAAGAATAAGTTTTTTTAATATAATATTGTGGTTTCCAAACTAAGAGTGTACATGATGATCCCTTAAGCCACATGATGAATATTTTATTTACATTTATTTTTATCTAAATTATATAAAATTAAACATATCTAATTTTATTTATATAGAGACTGGCACTCTCATACACCCATGTTTTCTGAAGGCAGCTTTATTTTCAATTGTGTCCCCTCAATGCATACTATACCTACCCTTGCCCCCCTTCCTCTAGGTTATAAATGTATTTAATAATTATGCCTTGGGAGCCCAGGCTGAATTATAACTCACATATATTGTTGTTACAGTGGGCATGCTTACGGCTTGTTCATCTCTCTGAGGAAAAAAGACTGTTGAAAAATGTGTTTTTTGTCTTTGCTTTCTCTTTTCAAAGATGTTATAGTACGCTTTAGATGCATTTTTGATTTTCTGCCACAATCTAGGCTGTGGAGAGTCTGAGTAAAATGATTGATCTGGAAGTAGGACCCCATCAGTTAGCTTGTCATATGTGGTATTTATATTCAGAGCTGAAAATTCACAGAGATGAGCATATAACTATACTGAGATACAATAAAATATTCAAAAATCAAATGAGGTAATTTTCCTAAAAGAAGCAGCTGGAAATACAGGAATATGTATTTTTCAGTAGCCATATTAAATTATTCAAAATATATGACAAGCTACCAAATTTTGAAATTTTACTTGAAAAATGTTCACCTAAAATTATTCATTCTATGCTCTCAAAACAATAGGATTTGATAAAATATAACTTGTATTCATAAAGGTATATTCTTTAAAATAATATTATTAATATTGGTATTCCTTAGAGAGTCATAGTTATCTAGAGAGAGATATGAGATCCCACTCTTGTGTACATCCTTGTCATATTAAGGCAGCTAGAACTTGGACTTCGTTTGACTTTTTAAAAAACATTTTCTTTCTATGTCACTTGTATTATTAATTTTTGTTTCTTGTGATAGTTTTTTCCTTTAATTGTATGCCAGTGTTCAATAGGGGTTCTCTCAGATTTAAGTATCTGGCTAGCTACATTTTATAAAGTATAAATATTATTAGGTCATGTGGCAAATTTAGTATGTTGAATAATGTAGAAAAACTTACCTCATTGTAACATTTATTACTCAGATTTACTTGTTATGGTTACAACTGAAAATGTGTTAAAATCCGACAAAGTCTTTGCAAAGAAAATAATGATTTAATTAAAATGGATAAACTTAGGATAAATTTTATCCTAATGGAAAAAATGATTTAATTAAAATGGATAAATTAGGTCTTACTGCTCTATTTCTCTTGGAGAATAAGTGCTAATATTGAATTTTTTCTTTATTAGTACAAGAAGCATTCAGCATTCTTTCTTATTTCTACATTGTGTCTAAATTTTCCATGTTTTAAAAATAGGCATTTCACAATCCAAAAACAGTAATGCCTTTTGAAGAAATGCAACTCCCACTAACAGCACAGAGTCTGCTGGACTGTACCTATCACCATTAGTGGAGTAAATACTTTCTAAAGTGTTTCCAGAAGAGGTTATGTGCTTGTGCTACATGATAAACACACTGGCTTCCAAAAGAACTTCATGGGCAGGCTGGATGATTCCTAGGCTTTCCTGTGGAGACTTTAAGCATCTTTATGGTAGTCACTTTGGTGCCCACTACACAGAGCTGCTGAAGCAAAATGACTTCAAAATTGATCCCAGAAAATCCAAATAATTTGTTCTTGTGAAAATTATTTGACATGCTTATTTGGAACCACCTTTGTTTTCTTTATTTGTGACATGTTAATGCTAGGTCAGGTCTCCTGGAGTAAGCAATCTCATTGATCTTTCTTATTTGTCTCTCTCTTTCAAGGTGCTTAGATTGATTATGGCCTTTTCCTTTGACAAGTACTCAAGGCCCCTGGATTTCTCCATGCACTCATTAGTGTGACTGCTAATCTCTCTCAAGGCCCTGAAGATTTATTTAGAGACCCAAAGTGATTTTTCTGGTATTCCACCAAATCTATATTCTAAGCAAACCATCCTAAATACCCTCAGTGTTAATAAAAATTCATCTGGTCTTTTTTTATGTGATGCAATAATGGACAAACAGAAACACTTATTTGTCCGTTATCTGATTTGATTTATATTTTAAAAGATTTACATATAGACAGAAATGATATGCTTTTATTTAGGTTAGGGAGCACAGAACGTTTTCTAAATAATCAAAGTACCTTACTGAAAGGAAGTATGTCTAGTAGATAAAATTATAGTTTCTTTACAAGCTTGAAGTCTTAATAATATGACAATGGCTAGGGAAATGGACAACTCTCACAAAAATGTCCCAAATTGTAAACATGTTAATTCTTACTTCAAGTATTTGCTGTTTTCTGCATAGGATCGTCTTCTCTCACCAGTTATTCTTTCTTTCAGTTGAGCATCTACTCTTCCCTTGGGGTGATCTGCATATTTAATCTGGGGCTGAGAACAGTATAGTAAACAAATTATGGAGAATATGAGTTTTAAACACACAGGCTCAAGAGCAATAAGCAAGCCTTTTAACTTTACATTTGGCCTGAGTTTTAAACTAAGATGACTTAAAATCTTCCTTCAGGGACTTATTTTCTTGTAAGCACATTTTATGTGTGGAGAGTGTTATTATTTCAAAAGTATGGTCTGCTCAACTGACAGGAGGTGGTAGGATATGAATCTTTTATCACGGATGTTCCTTTCATCTTTATTGAGACTGGAAATATAAAGTGTGACTACTAAATAGAGGGGTATAATTCTAAGAAAAGATATATGATTTGTTTATTTTGATTCATTTTTTCAAACTAAAATGTTTATAGGTGAAAAAAACCTGTTGCTTCAAACTAGTCTTTTTAAAATGTTCTCAAATCATTTGGGTATATTTTGCATTCATATTTCCTAGTAATGCCATGGAAACTATTTGAAAGAATTCTAGGGAGGCACTGTATATCTCATAGTTTCATATACTCAGATCATTGTACTGTTTGCTAAAAAAATACCCTGAAGAAAAATATTGATAGAGAGTTGATATAGCTTAGTCATAGAATGTTACATTGCCAGTATTCAAATCACAGCACCACTACCACCACTACTATCTGTGTGTGTCTGGCAGGATATTCAAGCTCTCTTTGTTCCTGCATCTGTACAATGGGATAAGAATAGCTCCTGCCTAGGACTGCTTTGAGAATAAAGTATTTAATGTAGAGCTCTCGGAAGTGTACCTGCCTTAGAGTAAGAAGAGGTCTATTGCTTTGCACAGTGGGTCACCATTTGGGCTGAATTCTTTGTGATTTGTGCCTGGTGGAACAGAGTATATTATGTGACTGATGTCTTTTCCCATTCTGCTACAAAACAGTCTTGTATAGCATTGAAGCAGGAAAGGCTGCGAAACAAACCTCTTAAACAACAAACTGAGAAGGAAGTGGTAATTTATTCGGCTGGGAACGGGCCATGGGTCTGAATGCCCCAAATAGCCAAGCTCCTCTAACAAAGAAAATACCTGCCCTTATAAGGCTTACAACTCTAGAAATTACATGTGAGAGGGTCTTTGTCCATGGGGTAGGCGTGGGGTATGTGACTTAGGTGGGGGTTTGATTGTGTTTAAGTAAAAACAATGCCTTCCAGAAAGATTCCTCCATACCATGCCTGCAATCTATGGGAGGGTGATTAAATGTGGTGACCAGTCTGCCAGCCTTTACTTCTCCTATTGAAATGCAATTTGGAAGTCAAGGGGGAGGTGGTCTTAGATGCTTAAGGGTGATTTAGGGTCTCCTTCCTCACTCTCCATTTTGAGAAACTTATCTATAACATTAGCAAGAGTTCTCACTCTCATTCTCATTTTCATGTTCTGCTAAAGAAACTGATTGATAATGATACATTTAATATATTTGTGATGTGGTTTTCTGGTTAACTACAACAGTGATGAATCATCTACTCATCTGAAGGAACAGGGGAAGCAAACAAGGGGAAGCAAGCAACACCAATTATTATTAAAACACTTATGATGAGAGTCTTGAATCCTATGTATGAGAACTAACTTCCAAACAAGGGTTCAGGGTTAAATCCATGCCATACCTGCACAGGCACATGTGCCAGTTTAGTCACATCTCCTGCAATATCTTTAACTGCTTGACCCTGGTCATCTATGTGTAGGCAGCAGCTGGTTAGAGTGAATTTTCCACGGACTCCTCCTTCAGCTGCTAGCAAATAATCTAAGGCCAACCAGTTCTGATAAATCACATTTCTCATTTGAGTTTCTTGTCCGGCCAAAAGGGACAGAGCTCTTCCTGTTTTATTAGTGAGTACTTCCAAAACAGCCTGAAACTGGATGATCCGCTTGAGCATGTAAATAGGAGTCTGGTATCCCCATGAGAATCCTCTGCCAACCCATAATACTGATAATTCTCTCAGGTGACCACTCATCATCATTCCATTCATTTATCTTTATCCTTCTTTTCTCCTGGGTGGAGTGGACCAGATATACTAACAGTTCACCTATCTTAACAGATAATAGAAAAAAGGAAGGTTTCATGATGCCTCTGACACAACTACCTGACCATCTTTCAGGCAGTTGTACATATGCTCCTTGTCCACACATCCAGTACAACCCAGCTGGGGCTTCCAGTCTCTATGATACCCAGGATGATTCCAAGCATCCTGTAATTTTGGAAATTTTAGGAGGGGGTTCTTCTTTGTGTAATTTGAGCTCCACCAGGTTACAGTGTCCACTGTTCCATTATACAATTGTTGCCCTAAGCAGCTAAGCTTTCCAACTGGAACAGTGAAGATTGTTCCTTCTCTGGCCAAACAATATTGTCCAATAATCCAAACCTTTAAAACCCAGAAACTGTTGGTTTGAATTCTTTGAATTGAGGTCAGGTCAGGAACAGGGTCAGAGGGTAATAACTCATGAGAGTCCCATGGACACTTATCACCCATAGTAGTTCCTCCACATACATAGCAAGAAGTAACATTAAGGGAATGGGCCATATCTTCAGCAAATTGGAGGAACAAGTTCTTTGTCTTTTTCGGAAGCTCCGGCATTGGATCATTTAATATATCATAGAAGTGCTGATACACTGGCTGGGCTGAGCTTTTCTGGATTATTCCCTGGATACTGACTCCAGGGTCACATCCTTTTCCATCAATTCCCAGCACTACACTCTCCCCTTTTTCCCATTTGGGGTCTTGGGGGTTTGCGATTATTAATTCTACTGAGTTACAATGTCCTGAGATGCAGGGGACATTACCGCATGGAATAGTGTCTCTCCCTTTTACAAGGCAAATGGAATCATTTTTATCATTTTTCCAAGTGGCTCAGGTGATACATGACCAATAAGGGCAGTCATAGCACCAGTAGGTTTTCTGGCAGACATACTTATGCTCTTTTTGTGTAACTTTGTTCCCATCTGAGGGAACCACAGCCCCTCACTGGAAGGATAGGCATTGATGGCTACACAGGCATACTTTAGGGTGACCTGTTTTGGTCTTCCCCTCTCCTCTGTTTTAGCTATTAACTTAGTAGGGCTATTCCATTGCCCTGTTATGAGTTTAATTTCAAAAGTTGTATGCATAGGGGGTTCTGATGGATCATAGCAGACATCAGGTTGTCCATCCCCTGGATTACACACCTTATACTGAGTATCATTATATAAACATGTTCCCTTCTGTGTCCCTGTGCATACACAATAACTGTAGAACAAAAGAATGGCAGTAACTTTCCGTCCTACCTCAGTAACCTGGTGCACACACTGAAAGCATTCTCTGAAATCAGTTAGTGTCCCTACTGTACAAGTCCAAATATTAAGAAGAATAAGTCCCAAGATGAGTTTCCTCAGGCTTTGGCTGTGCATGGACCAGCCAGCTTCTGGTATGTGGCTGGAGCAGGGCTTGTTGTCCTTCTTAAGGTGATTCTGCAGTTGTTGCCTGGGTCTGGTCTAGTTTTCCATTTCAGCTGCTGCAGGTTTCATGTGGCTGTGGTGGATCCAGGCTGGGATTCCCTCTACCTTTATAGCTGTGGGAGTGGTCAGGATCATGGTCTGGGGTCCTTTCCACTGTGGCTTCCCAGGGCCTACATTCCTGTGGTTTATCCACACACAATCACCTGGTGAGAAAGGATGAACTGGGGAGAATAAGCTTACAAGACATCTTTCATTTACCCAGGTTGAAATATCCTGAGTGATTTTTCCTAGAGCTTGTAACTGTAGTCCTAGCTCAATCTCCCCATTCCTGAGGAGTTCCCAGGAATACCTGGAGTATAGGTGGGGGCCTATCATATAAGACTTCATAGGGGGAATATCCTGTCTTCCTAGAGGGAATACATCTAATTTTGAATATCACCAAGAGAAGTGCCTGCACCCACTATAATCCTGTTTCCTGACACATTTTCCCTAAACTATTTTTAATAGTCTGGTTCATTCACTCTACCTTTCTGGAAGTCTGTGGTTGGTAGGCAGCATTCAGCTTCCAAGTAATACCCAATGCCATCGCTGTTTTCTGGACCAAATCTGCCACAAATGCTGGTCTGTTTTCTGATCCTATGTGCAGTGGCAGTCCAAACCTAGGGATGAGATCTTGAAGGAGCACATCGGTTGCTTCATGGGCCTTTTCAGTCCTAGTCAGGAAGGCCTCTACCCACTCAGAGTATGTTCACATCAAGACCAACAAATACTTATGTCCCCCCAAGTGTGGGACAAGTATTTGTTGGTCTCAGTGTGAACATTTCAGTGAACTTTACCTGGAGGTCTTCAATTGGAGCTGCTCTATAAGCTTGAATGCCTGGGGGAATAGTTGGACCTTGCCTCATGTTGTGCTGCAGACATGTAATGCATGGCTGGCCACAGTTTTGGTGAGGGCTGATAAGTGTGAGATGTGAAAATACTGGCCTAACAATTTCTCAGGTGACTCAACCTAAATGAATGGTTTCATGTACTGCCTGTACAGCCGCCACCCCTGATAGCTGCGGCACCACTACTCTTCCATCTGGTGGCTGGATCCATCTTCCTTTAATTAGTTGCTCTGCTTCTGTCTGGAGAAAGTCCTTTTCCTCCTTAGAATAAGTGGGCACCAAGTCAGGTATCTGGAGAACCAGAGGAGCTGAAACTGCTGCTCATTAGGGAGTAGATGCTGCCTTATGAGCTGCTGAATCAGCTCGGGAATTTCCCAGGGCCACGAAGCTGTGGGTCTGCTGATGTTCCTGAAGGGGCACAACTGCCACCCTATGGGGCTTCCAGACTGCTTCTAGCAACTGAAAAACTTCATGTTGGTACTTTATTTCTTTTTCCCCTGAATTTAACAGGCGTTTTTCTTTGTACAGTGCCCTGTATCCTTGAAGAGTTAGAAAGGCATACCGGGAATCAGTATAAATATTTACAGCCTTATCTTTACTCAGTTCTAGGGTTAGTGCCAGAGCAGTAAGTTCTGGCTCCTGAACTGAAGTACCCTGAGGCATTGGTTTGGCCTCAATTACAGTGTCCAGAGTTACTACTGCATAGTCTGCACACTTTTCTCCTTGTGGATTAACAAAACTGCTTCAATCCACATACAGCCCCCAGTTTCCCAATGTCCATGGTTGATCCCAAAGATTGGACCTGCTGGAATAAACTGAGTCCAATATTTCAACACAGTTGTGTTCAACCCGGCCTTCTGACACTGGGAGCAAAGTGGCAGGGTTTAAAGTGTTTCAGACCTCAATAGTGATGTGGGAATTCTTAGAAAGCAGACTCTGGTATTTGGTTAGCTTAGCGTTTGTTACCCAATGATGTCCTTTGGTATTCATTAGAGTCACTACTGCATGGGATGCTTTGATATCTAATTTCTGCCACAGAGTTAGCTTATCAGCTTCTTGTGCTAGCAGAACAGTTACTGCCAGGGCCCTTAAACATGGGCACCATCACTTGGAAACTCCATCCAGCTGCTTAGAGAGATAAGCTACAGGCCTGGGCCAAGGTCCCACTGTTTGTGTTAAAACTCCAACTGTTATTTTTTCTCTTTCTGACACATACAATGTGAAGGGCTTTGTTAAGTCAGGTAACCCCGAAGTGAGGGCTGATATAAGTTTCACTTTCAGTTCCTCACAGGCCTGCCACTGCTGGGATCTCCATTTAAAGGGTTCCTTGTCTCTCACCTTTGTCACTTCGTATAGGGGTTTGGCCAGTACTGCAAAGTTTGGGATCCACAATCTACAGAAACCCACTGCTCCCAGGAACTCCCTCACGTGCCTTCTAGTCTCGGATTCTGGCAGGTTGCAAATGCTTGATTCCTCTCTCCTCCTAGGCTGTGCTCTCCCTTCTGGATGGTGAACCCCAGATATCACACTTGCTGTTGGCAAATCTGGGCTTTATTTTTAGACATATTATACCCACAGTCCTCCAGATGCTGAAGTAAGGCATCTGTTCCTTTTGCACACCCGACTGCCATGGGGTGTCCCAGTAAAAGGCCATCAGCATATTGGAGCAGGACTCAGCCTAAGTCCTTAGCAGGAAACTTCTGAAGGTCATGGGCTAGTGCCTCCCCAAAATGGTGTGAGAGTTCTTGAACCCCTGGGGGAGCCTGGTCCAGGTATACTGGGTGGTTACACCTGTTTCTGGATTTTCCCATTGACAAGCAAATAGTTTCTGAGTCTCTGGGGCCAGTCTAATGCTAAAGAAAGCATCCTTTAAGTCCAAGCAGGTGAACCAAATATCCTCCGCTGGCAATAATCCCAGCAGTGTGTATGGGTTAGGTACACTTGGATGCAAAGTCACCATGGCCTGATTAACCAAGCACAAGTCCTGCACTGGCCTGTAGTCTTTGGTCCCTGGTTTAGGAACAGGCAAAGAGGGGGTGTTCCATGGAAACCGGCAAGGAACTATAATTCCATAGTTCTTTACGCATTTTACGTGGACCTGAATGCCTTCTAGAGCCTCTCAGGGAACTGGGTGTTGCCTCTGCCTAACTGGCTGAACCGCAGGCTTGATTTCAATGTGTACAGGGGCCTGGTTGATTGTCAGCACTGGCAGATTGTCCTCTGCCCAGACCTTATGCCATCATTTTGCTAATGCAGATTCTATCTCCGGGTCTGGTTTGGTTAAGAAGAGCCTCCACTCTTCATGAGGCACCCTGAGGGTCATTATGACTCCAGTTTTAGGCAATGCCAGCCATAAAGAGCCACACTTGGTGAAGGTGATGGTTGCCCATAGCTTACTGAGCAGATCCCTTCCTAACAGGGGCAAAGGGCAATTGAACATGTGTAAGAACTGGTGAATTACCTCATGCTCCGCCACCTCACAAGTCTGAGGCAAACAGAAAGACTGTTTCTCTGACTCCCTAGTAGCTTCAACAATATTGGTTGTTTCCTCTGATAGGGGGGCTACAGGAACTTGGAGTGCTCATTGCCTTTTGTCAGTGTTAAGAAGATACGTAAGCAGCTGGTGGCAGTCAGTGGGGTTATGAGTTTGGATGATAGTTTGCAATAGGTCAATGAGAGCTTGTGGCTTCTCAGTATAAGATGGGGTGTTATTTTTCCAGTTGATAAGATTAGCTGAGGTAAATGGCAAGTACATGAAAACATGCCTTTCAACCATGTAGACGTCCTCATCCACTCCTGTATACCTCTGGTCTCTTAAAGGCATCTGCTCCCCTGCCTTCGGTCAGATGGGCTGCTAGAGATGGGGTTAGAGTTCCTCCTGGGAAGCAGGCAGCTATGGGAGGAGTCCTTCTGCATTCTCTCTTGTCTACTTTGGTTGGTTTAAGGGTGTGCAATTCTGGCTGGGGGCTGAGGTTTCAGGCCCGCGGCAAGGAGTCCTTCCTCCAGACCATGAGGAGTGGATATTATTGGTAAAAGCTATTCTGCTGCTGGATCTTCCAGGACGTTAGGAGTCGGTGTTCCTGCCACTGGATCTGCCAGGACCTTAGGAGTCAGTGTCTCTCAGTGGGTGGAGCAGGATTTTTCCCAAGCTGCCTGTCCCTTTGCCATAAGTATGGTTGCTGCCTGTCCTCTCAGCCACTGTGGGGGGTTTAGAATGAGCTACAGCCATGAATCTATCTACAGGAATTGATCAGGGTGTCCTGGCTCACTGCATGTAACCTCATGCCATACTTTGAGACCAGAGACCTGTCTGGGCTCCCCTCTGAGGGCCAGTCCCCCTCAAATGCTGGCCAGTCTACTTCATATAATGTCCTTAGCTTCCCTGGTGTCATAGTTACTCCATAATCCCCAATAAATCCCTTCTTGAAAATTTTTAGCATAGTCCCTAGAGGGCTAGGCTTGCTATGAGTGTGATCCATGTTTTGCACAGAAAAACATCCTCACAGACAGTTAAGATAATTTTACTCCACCCACAGTTGTTCTCACCCAGCATAGCATGACACACCCTCTCTCACTTTTACTTCAGGCCTGTAGGATCATCCCTCTCTCAAGGAGTGTTTCAGAAGCCACTTGACATTGCAGTGTTTGTTAATCCCCTCTCAATGCCTATATTGAGAGGGTGCCTCCTTCCAGCCGTATACTGATTACCCCTAATCCTGGTAGGCCCCACAATTCACTCAGAGCTTGGGGTCCCCTGTAATGGACCCACAGCCACCACATTTCATGGTTGATGAGTCCAACTGGACTCCTCCAATCACTCACACAATTGCACTCCTACCTCCAGTTTCCCTCACTCAGTACAATGTGACACACTCTCTGTTTCACTTTTGCTTCAGGTCGGTAGGATCATCTCCCTCTCAGGGAGCATCTCAGACATTGCTTGGCATTGGAGTGTTCATTAATCCCCCCTCAATGCTTAGATAACAAGAGCACCTCCTTCCAGCTGTATGCTGATTGCCTCTAATCCTGGCTGGCCCTATAATTTGCTCGGATCTTGGGGTCCCCTCTAACATGCCTGCAGCCCCCACATTTCATGGCTGATGAGTCCAATTACACAGTCACTCACACAATCACACTCCTCCCTTCACCCTAATCAAAACCAAAAAAAATAAAAAAATAAAAACACAACTTCCAAGGTTAGTTAGAGAGAGAGAGAGAGAGAGAGCAAAAGCTGAGTTCAAGAGTGTCAAATCCGGCACACGTGGGTGATCAGGCCACACTACCACCTAAAGAAGGTGGGCAAGTTCCCCAGAATCAACGCTTCCGTGTTTCTGTTGTCTGGACACTCCAAGTACCTGTTCCTTTTCAGTGTTCAGCCACTGGGTGGATCCGCACTTTGGGGGCTTTCCTGCTCTGCTCTGGTGAGACTTTCCACTGGGGCCAATACCTGCCCAGGAGCACTCTCAGGAATTACATTGCCCAAGCGGGAGGGAACCCCCTGCAGGGATGCTCTGAAGGGCTAGGTAAAACCACCTGAAAGGCTGTGTTGGCCCTCCATCAACTGAAACTCACTTCCTGGTCAGGGAACCAAATAATGAATCAGGAAGGACCACAAAACAAACCTCTAGAACACCAAACTGGTAAGAAAGTGGTGATTTACTCAGTAGGGAGCTGGCAGTGGATCTGAATGCCCCAAATAGCTGAGCTCTTCTAACAAAAAGAAAATCTCTGCCCTTATAAAGGCTTACAACTCTAGAAATTACATGTGAAAGGGTGTTGGACTTACACCACCAGAAATTACACATGAAAATGGTCTTGGGTTTACAACTCTAGAAATTACATGTGAAAGGGTCTTGGTCCATGGAGTAAGTGGGTAAGTGACTTAGGTGGGGGTTTGATCACGTTTAAGTAAAACCAATGCCTTTCAGAAAGATTCCTCCATACCATACCTGCAATCTATAGGAGGGTGATTAACGGTGGCACCAGGTCTGCCAGCCATTACGTCTATTGAAATGCAATGTGGAAGTCAAAGGAGAGGCCATCTTAGATGCTTAAGGGTGATTAAGGGTCTCTTTCCTCAGCATGATGTAAATTAACTTACTATTATTTTGATTTATATTGGGGTCACCTTATTTCTTGGTTTGCTCCAGGCAGTCTTGGCTTATTTTTGTCTTACTGATAAAACTGTTAGCAACTTCTTTCATTCTCTGAATCCATTTATTCAAGCATGTTCAGAAGAAATTTTCTAGCTGTTTGTTTAGAATTTTAATATAGAGTATTTTATTTCTATTTAAATCTCAATATCTTTGGATTCACACACCAAGTTTGCATGACCTATTCTACAAAGATATTCATTTGGCTTAGAGCAAGTGAATGTTTGTCTGTTTCCATTGTTGCTTTTGGTTTTGCCAAAAGATTCATATTCTTATTTTATAATGCTCTACAAAAGTATTTTGACATAATTTATTCATTGCTAATCAACTTAGTATCCCATATATAATTATTATTTCTAGATAATTGAAGAACAATATACACTATTACAGCATTGCTCAAAGTTTTCACATCATTGTCCCTATGAAAATTAATGTTTGCATGAAAGATTTAACCAAAATAAAAGGAATTTTGGAGGCTTTTATAAGAAAGCTGATAACATAATTTATCAAATTTTCTTAAAATTTATACCATTATAAGAAAAATAAATATTAAAGAAGATATTAAATATTGAATTACATAAAACTTCCAAAAAATCTTTTTAGTTTTGGAAAAAGTGGCAATTTTTTATGAATGTAATTTTATATGGATTTTATTTTTGTATTGGTTAAATGTAATTCTGATCAAAGTTGTTTAAATAATCTTTTCACTTTATTTTCATTTATCATCAGTGATAAATTTGATACCAGTATGAAGCAAAAATAGTAAAAAGAAAAACAAATTATTTATTGTTGGGGACATCTTTCTCTGACAAATGGTTAAGTTTATTTCTTTAGATTATGTGTCAGGTTATCATTTTTCTTTATATATAACATTTCACTTAAAATGTGTTATGTTGAAATTTTTTTATAAATAGAGTTTTCAAAATCAATTGAATTTCTTCACATCAATAATTTAAAAGTCATAGCAGTTTCTCTAACTCACACACAGTTGTTCTACTGGTCCTTTTTTTTTTTTTAATAATAATTTCAAAATACCTTCTTCAAAATTAGATTTCCCCCACATCTGAATTCATAAACTTCATTGGCATATTTAGTCTATTTTCATGATCTTGTTAATTTCTATTAAATTGATCCATGTATTCAGATTCAAATACGTCACTGTAGTAACCCATTTTCTTTTCTTCTTTTTTTTTTTTTTTTATTTTGTTTTTTTGAGTCAGGGTCTCACTCTGTCACCCAGGCCAGAGTGCAGTGTCACACTCACAGCTCACTGCAGCCTTGACCTCCTGGGCTCGAGTGATCCTGTCACCTCAGCCTCCCTAGTAGCTAAGTCTACAGGTATGCACCACCTTGCCTGGGTAATTTTTTTTGCATTTTTTGTAGAGATTGGGTTTTGCCATGTTGCCCAGTCTGGTCTCAAATTCCTGGGCTCACTTGATCCATTGGCCTCAGCCTCCCAAAATGTTGGAATTATAGGCAACAGTCACTGTGCCTAGCCAGTAGTAACCAACTTTCAAGGAAAATAGTATCTTTTAATAAATCTGCAAAATAGGAGTCATTCTGCAATTTTGAGAATAAAGTCGTTGTGTTTCTATTTTTAAAATAAAAATAGCTTTATTTTATTTTATTTACTTTTGAGATGGAGTCTCACTTTGTCACTCAGGCTGTAGTGCAGTGGCATGATCTTGGCTCACTGCAACCTCCACCTCCTGGGTTCAAGCAATTCTCTTTCCTCAGCCTCCCAAGTAGCTGGGACTATGGGCATGTGCCTCCACATCCAGCTAATTTTTGTATTTTTAGTAGGGATGGGGTTTCACAATGTTGGCCAGGCTGGTCTCCAACTCCTGACCTCTGGTGATCTTCCCATTTTGGCCTCTCAAAGTGCTGAGATTACAGACATGAGTCACCATACCTGGCCAAAAATAGCTTTATTGGTGTATAATTAATATACAATAACCACACATATTTAATGTGTATAACTTTATGAGATTGGGCATGTACATATATTCCTAAAGCTATCACCACAATAAAGTTAATAAACATATTCATCATCTCCAAAAGTTTCTTCATGCCTCTTTGTTTTTGTTGGTTTGTGGTAAAAACACTTAACATAAAATCTACCCTTTTAACAAATTTTAAGTGGCAATAAAGCACTGTTACTTATAGGCATTATGTTGTGTAGCAGAATTCTAGAATTTATTCACTTTGCACAATAAAACTTTATACTGTTGAAAATAACTCATTTTTCCCTTTCTCCAGCTTCTGGCAACCACTACTCCATTTGACTCTTTGAATCAGTATCTTGTAGAGATATCTGCACAACACCATATTTACTGTGACGTTATTCAGAATAGTTAAGATATGAAAGTAATCTAAATGTCCATTTATAAATGAATAGATAGAGCACATAACTCTTGAATGTCTTCCTCTGGAAACCAGCACTTTGTATGAAGCAGTAGAGCGCTTATTTTGAGCTTATTTTCTGACATCAAAGCTGAAAAGAGGCAGGTCTAGCACTTTGGGTTTTATAGATTCATCAGTTTGATGTATTTATTTAAGTATTCATATATACAAGGTTATATTTATATATGAGAGCTTCTCTGTCACTAAAATCCTGTTTTATTTGCAATTCCATGTCTCCTGAATAAAATTGTAAAGACATATCTCCCTCCTCTCATTGCATAACACTGTCATTACACACACACACACACACACACACACACACAGAGCTTTCCATAATAACTTTTTTTCTGAGAAAGAGTCTCACTCTGTCACCAAGCTGGAGTGTAGTGGCATGATCTTGGCTCACTGCAACCTCTACCTCGTGGCTTCAAGTAATTCCCCTGCCTCGGCCTCCCAAGCAGCTGGGATTACAGGTGCAGGATACCACACCCAGCTAATTTTTGTATTTTTAGTAGAGATAGGGTTTCACTGTATTGGCCAGGATGGTCTCGATCTCTTGACCTCATGAACTGCCTGCCTCAGGCTCCGAAGGTCCTGGAATTACAGGCATGTTTAAAGGATTCATTAACTGCTTCAAAATTTTTGACATATTTCCATATAACAAACACATTGATCTTAAATATTTATTTTCTGAGATTCTAGCTAGTGCTATTAACTGTGCTTAGGAACTAAGAGCTGTAGATTCACCAACATGCAATGTAAGCTTTTTAAATGTCATAATTATCTGGATTTGTGTTGTCTATATAATTTGTCATGTTGCTGCTCCACATCATATGAGTTTGTTTCAACAATAAATGTTTTATTTCTTTGCTAAATTTGTATGAAACAAAGCGTAAAAAGTTGCAATAGGCTGGGGAAATAAGCAATTTTGCAATCAAAACATTTTATGTTTACCTGTTGATTGTAGTATTTTCTGAAGAGCTTCTTGAGCTTGATCTGAAAATGACACAAGTGATCTCATAAAATTATAGTGCTTTTAAATTTGTGCTTACAAAAAATCACCTGAAATAATCTCAGCTCTAATATTTTGAGAGGTCAGGTGTTGGTGGTCTGAGTGACACCTTTGTTTTATTTTATAACTGTCATCTAGACAAAGTCTTTGGCTAAGAAAGAAAAATACACTGAGGAATATGAATTAAATTTGAGATGTTCCTCATTTATCAACCCATTATCTTGTTTAACAGCATAGAAATTCCGGTAACTTCCTAAATCATTTTTCATCAGTGAAAATAGCCACAAAACACACCCTGTTTGCTCTTTCATGCCTACTTGTATATGTGTGTCATTAATTTTGAAAGTGTAGCCGTTTAATTGCAGGCAAAAAATTCAGGTTCTCAAAAGAAGATAATTAGTACATAAAATTTAATCATAAGAACTGATACAATTTTTAATAAAAATATGTCTCTAATATAAAAATATTTTATATTACAGTTCTTATTTTCAAAATAGTGACTATTACCACAGTTGCAGCTAATATTATCATTTTTATTATTCCTTTTTAACTTATCAAGTTATATAAGTTGATATATATAAAGTCATTTATACCTCCATTTCTTTTTGTATTGCTTTTTATTACCCTACTGCTTTCTAACCATAGTTTGAATACAGTCTTCCAGTAGTAAATTAAAAAAATTCAGAAGTTGCAAACTTATAAGTCTCATGTTTTTAATAAAGGACTTATATGGATAGTAAAACATTTCACAGGTTGTGTTGAAATACAATAGTGTATTTATGTACTAGTGAAAGAAATTTGAAGGAACACAAAACCAAAATCTAGAAATAGAACACAAAATCAAAAAGGAAGGTAATACATGAACATTGATAACTTCACTTCGTGTAGTTTTCTTCATTTTGTGTAGTTTTGAGATTTAAATTATCCAGAACACAGGCTTTGAGTGAAGATCCCATTGTCATTTTGATTTGACAACAAGTAAGAATGTTTCTGAGGATGGGCAACACTTTATTATTTTTGTTTAAGAGGAATCATTATGTGATTCTGACATTAGTCTAGCAAATAGAATTGCCACAGCATTCAAAAGATACAAAAAATAATAATTAATGGGAATTTTTTTCTAACAGTTTTCCAAAAAGGAAGTTTGAAAATCCTAACATAAGGTTGTGTTTTTGATGGCAATACTTTCTTTTCCAGAAGTATTTTGTCAGTTATTTTGTGCCATACACAGATGGCCAATTATTCAGAGGATTTGATAAAGCAATAGATTGTGTACTGTGAAAATAAAGACAAAAAGAGCAAGTGTCTTAAGGTCTATGTTATAAGTTTTTAGGTTGTATTGGCAGATAGCAGAAATCAAAAGAAAATTTTTTAAAAAATGTAAGAGAAAGCCTCATTCTGAATACAAAGCAAAGGAAATAAAATACCATGTAGGTGATAGCCAACACAGATATCAACGTAACAAGGATCATTACAGTAAAGATTTCTGTTTGGTTTCTTCATTGTCATATCCCAGGTACCCACAGCATAGAACACATGTTATTTATTGAATGATTAAGTAAATAAATAGATAATGAATAGCTGCCAAGCCTGCCCGACATAAGCCAGAAGATAAAACCAAAAAGAATGAAGGAAATACAAAAACTGGAGAGAAAGATGAACCTAGGTAACAATGATTTAAAGATACCTAAAGTGAACTGAAGAAAACTACGCCATGAAAGAGGAGAAACTCTGTTTATGTGGTATTAGCATGTTTAATTAAGCTAATTAAACTCTTTCATGCGGTATGTGGTGACTATGAATCTCATTATCAGATGATTATTGTTACGCTGTCACATTAACATGCAAGTTCGGTTGTGCCTAACTCAAGATCAATTTTAGTTTACCTGTAACTCCTGATATAGTTTTGTGGGTATAGATTATATGTAGGGAAGAGTAGACATAGTGAGAAAGTATTTGCTTCCAAAGACAGTATTTTGACCCAGACTGACTATTTCCATTTATAGCTCCAGGGAAATTAAAACCATTCACTGTTTCTATAACCTAATGAAATGTTACATTTGAGGCATCTCACATACAATGGAAAAAACTCAGATTTGCTTAAGGGCTCACATATCTTCAGTGACATTTCTGGAGCTGAGTAGGTTAAGCAAATACTGTGCTAACTACCTGTCATCTTAACCTTTCTGAGATAAAACCTTTTCTCTGTTACAGAAAAATTGTAGAAAGCTTCGAGTTATAGTTCTCTTAAAGAAGCAAAAATGCCCCAGGAACATGTAACAGTAGGTACTCTCAGGTCACAAAGAACAGCCCCAAAGGGCAAGTTTGAAAACCAAACTCCAGCCATTGCGACATGTGGGGAATGACATTTGAGATCTTTCCCTAAAGAGAAAGCAACTCAGTGATTGCTGTTTCTTTCTATTCTGCACTCTGCTTTTCTCTAGGTCAGTGTTAAACTATCACAGTGTTTGCAGCTGTTGAGAAGGAAACAGTATGCCAATTCCTAATACTTTGAAACCCTTAAGTATCATTATTGCATTCTTTGGAATTATTTCTTAGTCCTCTGCAGTGGATACTGGGCAGGTACAGTGTAGAACCAATGAATAAGAAATAGAATGTGGATTCTTGCAATTTTGATATAGTTAAGGATTTCTTCAACTATAATGCAAGTTCTCTATGGGTGAGACTTGTTCAGTCCCTTGTGTAGCCCTTCTTTTTAAAATAATGACACATATTGTACATCAAGAAGTATTTGTTGAAAAAAGAAAAGTATGTAGACCCTTGTGTTCTCACAGGACCTTAACTCACAATGATAAGGCAGTGAGCTTGTTTTTACTACATGCTTCATGTCTTACAGTTCCTTACTGTATGTTATTGTTCATCTTTATTTTGTTCTTAGATAGTCAAACACATTTGCAATTTCTCTATCTGGTGACTTATAATTGTGATGTTGAACATTTACTTGCGAAGAGAAGTAGCTCATTGCATCCCAAATGCCTACCATAGTGCCTAACAGGGATGGTGCTCAGAAATATTTGTTGAGAGAATAATCAAATGTGTATTGAATATATTTAAGATGTGTTATTAATGACAATTCACAAATTTGGCTACTATTAGTTGAAAACCCAGTGTTTGTAAAGAACTACATGCCCCTTATGCCAAAGATGCTACATTAAAATATGAGAAATGAGCAAAGCCCTGGTGACAGTGTGAGTGGGGAACTAGATATAGTTAAGACAAACAGGTAAGTAAAAATATGAGGCTTTCTATGCAAACACTTCAGAATGAGAAGCACAGAGAAAAATTCATAGAAAAAGTTAAAGATGGACTGATCCTGTTAGGCTAAAGAGGACAGAGACACCTGAGTGAAAGTGAAATAATTTAAACTCACCTTCAGTGAGTGTGTCAATTGGCATGCAGAGGGAGAGGAAGGGAATTGCATAATAACTAGGTACATTAGTGCCAGGCTTTCTCTAGTTCTGGATACCCCAGGAAAACTTTTCTTTATTCAGATACCCAAATAATCCAAGGTTTTTTCTTACCTGAGGGGCTTTGCCATGCAATTTTTTTTTGACCTGGAGTATACATTGCTTTTCTCCCTTCTCTGCAATTCAACTGGTTTACTTTCTGTTCTCATCTGAAATTTTATTTCTTGATGAAAAACTTCCCTCTTTCACCTCTCCCCCTTCACTCCAATCACTGCCATCATGCTAATTAAGCCAGCTTCTTCTCTAACACACTTTTGTATCATGTCATAAATCTTTATGGGACATTTGCCGTTACTGTAATTAAATAAATCAATTAATTTTTAATTTGCTGTTTATGGTCTTAATTGTTTTATCACTAGACTGTTAGTTCCATGCTTGAAAATATTTCATCACTCAAATCTGCAACTACAGTAAAAATCTTGACACAGAGGGGAATCATTAAATTCTTATTAAGTTACTAAATTAACATGAGCTTTTCTTAAATATAAGTCCAAAATGTCAGGGTCATAAAAATGTTTGATTAAGTCCCATAACATCTGGGGTAAAATTTGACAGTCCACTATAGAAAGGTTTGAGCCTTGTGGCCCCTGTGATGGCTATAACAATGAACATTGAAAATTGAAGAAACTAAATAATTCTCCCTGTTAACAAATTATGAAGAGGGATTTTTGTTGTTGTTTTAGAAGATGCTCAAACAATTTAATGTCATTAACGCTGAATACGGAGCAAAGACTTCTGTCTACTTATTTCTCCAGGTCACTATTGCCACATTTGTAGGGAAAATTTCACATTTTAGGGAACTCAGTCCCACCCCGTCTTAACTCTGTTATCCTTGTTTCCCAAGAAAATGAAGTTCTCTCTGGCCACATCCTGTATGTTCTTATAGCTACTATAATTTGGTTCTTTCTTTGTAACACTCCACCTTCCTCAAGCATCTACTGTAGCCCTCAGCACATTTTAACTTTTCCATTAATCCTGTTTCCATGTTCTCTTCTTTTCCCCATGTAATCTCTACCTGCTTGCCTCAATGGCAACTATCTTTTCGGGGTCACACTCTTCATATGTCCCTCTTAAATTACAGCAATTTCCTCTCCCATATCACAGAGATACGGCATTGTTTGCAGTCTTCAGAGTCCTTTTTGTTAATATCAAGAAATTACTTTTTTACTTACTTAAAACAAATAAGCAAAATTAGCACACAGAAACCTACTTCTCTGAAGGTTTTGTTTGTTTTTGTTTTTTATTTGTTTTTTTGAAGGTTTTAATCTCTCATTTTGCTGCTGTTGGCACAAATCTTCTGTGTTGTGGTCATTTATAGACTCTGTGACTCATTTCCACTCACTGAAGATTTCTATAATTGAGTCTTAGTTTTCTTATACCCCAGTGTCTGTCATCATCAAGTTGGTTGAGTGTTCAAACAGGAGAGCCATATAATAACTAAGCTTCAGTGGTTTGTACTATCTTCAAACCAAACACCTTGATCTCTTTCCTTTTCAACTCTTTCTACTCCTACTTCTTAATTTTATTTTTTCCATTTCATAATCTATCTCCCATTGCTACAGGCTGGAACAATTTATTACTATGTTATAATATAATAGACATTAAAATTACAATAACAATCTTACACTGAAGATATTTTTCCAAATAGAATTTGAAATGAATCTAGAATGAAATCTTTAAATCTATTATATTTGCCTTGGTTTCAGTTGAAGCCTTTCAAAGCAGGGTGGTTTAAGAGATCAGATACCTATTCATACCGATGTCTTTTCTCCTTTGAGATCAGGCCTTTAATTTCACACTGTCTCATATGAACAAATGCTAGTGAATGCCTAATGTGTGTTTGAATGAAACCAAGCCAAAGAATCTCTGAGGAAGAAAAGGTGCAGTACAATAGAACAAACAGATTTACTTTACCAGAAATAATATAATTTTCCTCATTTCCCAAAGAGCCATGCCTCGACACTTATTTGCTTTACATATAAAATATCTCAAGGTTCCATACACAGGTTACCTAAATTAAAGGAATTTTCATTTCTTCATCAAAGAAGAGAAGCGTCCACCTCTAGTAAAGCAGACTATTACAACTTGGAAATAACAGTTTACAAACTTAATTCATCGAAGTTTTTTAATAGAAAAATAAAACAGACAAGCACAGAGAAAGTAATAGTAAATAAAAAGGAAAAACATACATTTATACTTACATTTGAAAAGGCCCCAGCAGCTAACTAAGGAAGTGAAATGGGGAGGTAAGAGCTAGAGTCGGCCCAGCTATATACCCTTCAATCCTACTTCCTGCCTTATCCCTACACCTGCTACACGCTAGACCAGATGTAGAATAGACATTTTTGTGTTGATGAAAATACTCTCTAATCTGTACTCTCCAATGCAATAAACCCTAGTAACACATGTCTAACAGCACTTGAAAGTTGTCTAATATAATAAAGTAATTAAATTTTAAGTGTTATTTTAGTTTAATTTATTTGAATTTAAACTTACATACCCACCTATGGTTGGTGGCCACCATATTAAATAGCATAATCAGAAACTTTTTCTTTAGGTGTTAGTGCTTTTTCACTGCCACTCTACTGGTTCTATTTAAACTGATGAAATTTGAACTTTTCTTTTTTATTACTTCACGCTGACATCATAAGCTTTATGTCTTTTTTTTTTTTTTTTGTATCTCTAATATTTACCATAAAGTATGAAAAATATTAAGTGCTGAAAAATATTTATCAGGTAAGTGCCTGAATAAACAAACTAGAAATTAAAACTTCTCTAATTCTTGAACACCTTTTACTTTACTCAAAAGTGTTATTGAGAAAATAGAATGATCATGTTAAGGCAATAGAAATCTTACTGCCTCTTCAAAAACAAAAGACATAATTTTGTTGTATCGCTGTTGCTTTAAGGATTATTCTGAAAATGTTAGTTAAATCCCTTTAATATGATAAAATTAGATATTAATATAGCACATTCAACTTTTTGGAGTAAAAAAATAAATTTTAAAAGATATCATAATGCTTATTTAGATTGAGAAATTCTATATATTTATTTATCTGCCAAATAATATTTTATGTACTATAGATGCACCAAATTGGATAAATTGTAATCCTTCACCTAGTTGAATTCTTCAATCCAGTTGAATTTCTGGATAACTGTAATTCCATCTCTCAGAATCTACCCTAAGGAAATCATAAGAGAAAAGAAAAAAATCATAGCCTACTTCATACTTATTTTAGTGCTAATTAATAAATTATTATAATTTACATTTATATAATGGTGAAATAAATTATTGTATCACTATGTTGAAAGATCATTCAGCCATTACATTTATAAGCTGAGGTAATAGTTAACCTTATGAATAAACTTTAATGGGCTAGGAGATGCCAGATAATAATTAAAAAAAAAAAAATTCTGGGAGTGTCTGTAAGTGTGTTCCTGAAACCAATAGCCTTTGAATCAGTATACTAAATAAAGATGGTCCATCCTCACCATTGCAGGCAGGCACCATAGAATCCATTGAGGGCTATTGAGTAGAACTAAAAGGTGAAGAAAGAGTTAGTTCTCTCTCTTCTAAACCTTCAAATATTTGAGCTACTGGTTCTTGGGCTTTTAGACTTGAGATTCTGGGGTTTACACCTTATCTCACTGCCTTCTTGGGTATAGGAGTTATATCATGGGTCCCACTGGCTATCAAGCTTTTGGACTCAGACTGAATTCCATCAATGGCTTATATACTTCTCCAGGTTGCCAAGGGAATATGGTGAGATTTCTTGACATACTTACATGACCCAGTTCCCATAATAAATCTCCTCTTATATATCTATTGTTTCTGATTTTAAAGAATCCTTAACAATACACATAATATCAATTAAATATTAACTAATATATATAAAGAAATAAAACAAATATAAAGTTAAACCATTGCCAACATTACATCTTGTAAAAATATGTTTCTCTTTTTTGACAAAAGCCTGGAAGATAATATGTTGAAAAGAAACACGTGTTGTTAAGAACATAACATTTGGAAGGAAAGTGTTTCTTCCTTTTATGTGTTTGATATGTTGTTTAAAAATTTTTATATTATAAAATAAGTCAAGGAAAAAGAGCATGTTGAAAAATAAAAAACAGTAAAATCAAATTTGTGTCAGAAATTTTATGCATGACAGATAGTAATAATATGTTTAAAAATAAAATTATAAGTATTAGATTTCACTCACTCAGCTGATTTTTTTAGTGAGATGTTTTTCTTCTGTCATATAATATTTTGCAAAAATCTGAATGATTAGCTTTTAGGTCGTTTTTAGAAGGAGTATCATTTTAAGTGTGTATATGCTAAAATTTGAAATATAACCAATCAACAGATGTATAGAAACTGCTGTCACCTCAAGCTCACTATATAAAAGAAACCATAAGAGCACAACAACAACATGAAATTGCTTTATACTGTTTCTTTAGCAATATATGACCACAGTGAATATTTAACGAATGTTAATGTGTTCTTTTATCTAAATTGTTATCATTTATGAATCATACTTTTGTTGAGTTTTCTAATCTAAAGCTATAATTTGGTATACAAAAGAGTTTCATAACAAGCGAGATATGGAAAACCAAGAATCAAACTTTTAAAGACAGACTCCATTAGTAATTATTTAATATAAAAATTTAAGTTCATATGCAATGCTAATCAGTAATGAGGAAAATTGATAAGCAAGCATAGATGAAGTAATAATAAATAGGTTTTTAATTATTGTATTAGCTTCATCTACTCTCTAGTATGGAAAGAATGTGCTTCTTAGATGTAATTCCATTTGTGGTTCAAATTCATGATTTAATATAATTGATAAAATATCTCAATCATAAAAATCAGAGTTTAAGAGCAAGCTTGCATAAAAGGAAGTTCATATTCAATAGGCAAGAAATTAGACATATTATTGCAGAGATAAGGGGCAACAAATTGCACTAAGAGGAAAAAAGGACTTTCAGTTTATAAAGGAAAGAACAAATGCACTTTTGATTGTTGAGTATAGTTTTGTTATTACAATCTTCTTGGTTTGTTAGAAAATTCCTAGAGAGACTTTTTATGATGGAACAGAGCCAAGCTTCACTGAGTTATGAAGGAACTCAGAGATTTGAATGCTGCCTTGATAAAAAGTCAGGTCCTGTAGTGTTCTTCCTGTGTGGCATTTTCAGGGCTGGGACTGAGATCAGCAAGAACAGAGTGTTTATTCAATTACTGTTGCAAAAATGTGGCAGGTTCTGAAAAATCATTCTCAAAAATAAAAGGACAATCAATGCAATGAGATATTTTGCAAATGCCAATTATTTATTTCATTTGCTACTGTTTATATGAACATTATTTATCACCTATTTTACTCTCACCTTAACTTCTCTCTGTTCCTCCATTCTTTGAACACAGTCAAAAACATACACAATAATGTAAGCTTTGTGAGAGCAAAGAAGTCTGCTGTATTTGCTGAGAACCTGAAACTGTGATTAAAATTCATTTAATGTCACATAAAACTAGTTAGAATTGTGCCAGGAAGCAGGAATTTCACAGAAGTCATCTTTCTCCAGAGACTTCAGCCTCTTATAATGTTGTTGGGAACCTTTTCTCTCTCTGGCTGAAAACCACTAAATTCTAATATTTCTTATTGATAAAAAGTTACCATATATTTGTATTTACATCTCTGAATTAGGTGCCTTAAAGGCATACTACCTCTTCTAAAATGAGCTACATAGATATAAAGCTTAATTTGTCTTCTTTTGAAAGGAGAAAATTTATATTAACTGTTAAAAATGTATTTAAATTCTAATAAAATATAATTGATAGACTTTTTTTTTCTACCATGAAAAATTATCCAGAACAGCTTGATTGCATTTTCAGGGAGAGAAAGTCAAAGGGAGAAAGAGGTAATATACAAATATATGAGATAGTATTAGCATGTGGTAGAAATTTAGTTTTATTTTCCCTAATTCTTTAAAATATTGTTTTTATAATAAATAATCTTTCATAATCATTTATGAAAACACAGTAATGCTTTTTCAAAGAAACAAACTGAGAAGGCAGAGCCCTTCATTGCTTTCATTTATTTCTAAGGAGAAATAAAAAAATGATACAATAAGATTTAAGTTAAAAGAATATTTAAAGGATCTGGATTATTTGTAACTCTACATATATTTATTATAATGTTCATTCTCTACATTTTCCCATAAGCGATATAGCAGAAATAAACAAGAAAAGCTAAAAATGAAAATGGAACAACTACATATGTTCAGGGAGAAAAGTCAGGAAAATAATGCAAAATGATACTGAGCTATGCCACAGCAACAAATGAATAATAAAATACAAGGAATTTAAATTCATCATCCAAATTCTAGTGTAAAAATGTAGTTTTCCCAGCTAGCCTATTTGAAGTGATGAGTAAGGGACCCTTGTAAAAGTTTCTGGGAAATAGAATAAGTGCAGCACCAAGCACAGCCTTTTTTATTTATCTTATTGTCAAAAGAGCTGGCCAACAAATGTCTCATCAGAGTTGGCTTCTGATTTTCTCTTAAATTCTTTGTTTTGTTGTTCATAGGCTCTAAGAGGACATCAATGCACATTTACTTAAAAAAAATTACACAGGAAAAGACAACAGGAAAAAAATCAAAATGCTACAAATTACTACTATATTCTTTTAGTCTTCTATTAGGTGTTCATTTATTTCTTAATGCTAACTTTTGATATTTTAAGTTGCTAATGTTGCCTGTGTGCCCCTTTTATTTTCAAACATTCTGTTGCCAAAATTCAGCCCAAGTGACCACCATGTACATGCCCTATGATCATTTATTTAGGCTTTCACAACTTTAAAATGCATTTACTTTCAATTTGATTTTGGTTTCTAATTTTAGAACAAAAAATTTGTGACCTTCACATAAAATGAAACATTAATTGGCTGTCTGAATTCTAATTTGCTTTTGGTATCTGTGTCAAAACCCTTTTATTATATTTTTCTCAAGAGAAACACAAGAACATTTCCAACCTCCTATTGTACCATTCTCTTCCATTCCCACATCACTCTAGCCACAATTTTAAAGAGACTGGTCCAGGGTATCACTAAGGGCAAGAACTTCCCAGTGCCATGCGCCTCCCATCTCTCTGCATCTGGGAGATTTAATAGTCTCTGTTTTAATTTTCTAGGGCACGGGAAGAATCAAAAGTCAATCACTCCAGAGGAAGTTCTAAGGAACTCCTTTCATTGGCCGGGGGTCTTTGAGAAAGTGGGGGTTCCTCCCAGGTTAAAAGTTTTATTCTTACATACCCCTTTGGACTCCATATTTGGATCCCCTTCTCTCTCTTCCTTTTTTTTTTTTTTTTCTCTTTATCTAAAATAAATTCACTTTCTGCAACTCTGTTTGGGGTCTCGTATTTCCTTTGTGAGTACACTTGGACCCCTCTTTCATTCTAGAGAGAGCAAGAGACCAAGAACCTTAGAGAAATGTTCTCTTGAAGGAGCTGAGGGCTCCCCTGAACCCCTGAGCCCCTGAACCCCAAAATTTTGGCAAGCCAGCCGGGAGAAGAAGACTTCTAACTATAAGTAAAACCAGCCCCATTCTGTCTTGTCTCTTTAAGAAAACACCTGAAGGGGCTGCAGCCAGGCAGGGCTGTGGGGAACTGGAAGCATGGTGCTGAGCCTTCGTGGTCCTGAGCCTCAGTCGCATGGCTGGCTGGAATTAAAAGTGCAGTTTTTCCTGTAATCTCGTTCTCTGCTTTCCCTCTCTCTCTTTCTCTGTTTCCCTCTCTCTATCCTTTGGCTATTATCTCTGGGACAAAAGCCTGCGGGGGCCTGTGGGGCACTCTCCTGGGGTCTTTTGCTCCTTGCCACTGTGAACAGGGACCATGGAGACCATGGCCTAGCCCCACATGTGGGCCTGGGTGCCTGCGGGCTGAGAAAAGCAATGGGGAAGGGGCTTGGTGTGTCCTGGCCAGGCGTGGAGGCTCTAAATGCTCTAACTTCCCCAAACACTCCTGCTGCCTGCGCTAAGCAGAGCAGCAGGGCTTAGGAAAGCAAAGCAGGGAAGCATTTTTTGCCAGCCCTGCTTGCTTGGCACGGTGAAACTACTGCTCTGTCCCAGAGGCGGGACCAGCATAAAACTGCCAGACTGTGCTGTTAAAAAACACAGCCAGGGATGGAACAAAGGAATTTCCCCTGCAGGTTTCACCTGTCAGCAACTGGTCCTTGTGTGGACAGCAGCTGGGGGAGTGGCCCAGGGTGCACCTATTGTCCCACCATCATGGTGGAATGAAATGCCACAAGAGATAGGGCAGGTCTTCCCCTCTAGCAAATAGCAGGGCAGCAGCAAGCAGCTTTTTTTCTTTCCCAGTTGAGAGAAGGAAAATGGCTGCTGGCTGTCAGTGCCACCCACCACCACCACTGGGACACTGCCTCAGGATATAACATTCTTATTCAAAATACACCTTAAGAAAGCTTTCTGCCTTTCCTTGACACAAGTGGCCTATTAGCACAGGGGTTAAGGTATAGGGCCTACAACTGCAAGATTGTGAGTTCAAATACCTGGTGGAATCAGTTAGAGAAACCTTTTGGGAAATTCAGAAGCTGAAGTCTATGGGACTTTGTGTTTTGTGTATAATTTGTCTTGCTTGGGATTGGTTCTCTCTCTACAGCAGAACTTTTCCTCTAGAAGATCATAGTTAAACCAGTTCCAGGACCCAAATAGTCAATGAAAGGTCTCAAATCCTAAGGGCATTTTCCTACAATGAAGAATGGATCAGGGGAGAGGAGGCCTGGGCCCTGAGGATATTGTTCCAGCTTCTGCCACACCTGGCCTTCCTTCTTTGAGGTGTGTGCTCTAATGGCCCCTCCCTAGAAGTTTATCCTTCTAGGGCAGTTTTACAAATTGTCCTGTGTAAATTGGACTTTTGCTGGAGAATATTGGTACACATCTCCTGAGCCTCACTGGCCTCATCCAGGCTTGTTAGCACGTGACTACTCAAACCAATAGCTCCTTTCATGCCATGTCTCTATGGTAGTCACTGGAGGTCATGCAAGCAGTGAGCGTGAGTCCTATGACTCACTGGCCGGGTTCAAGGACTCCTTGGTATGAAACACTTAACTCAACAGTCCCTTCATGCCTCTATACTGGTCACTGGAGGTCATGCCGACAGTGAGTGGTTTCATGACACTGGTAGACGGTGATTCAGATCCAGTACACAGGAGGTCCTCTGATAGGATGGATCACGTATCTTGGGCGCACAAATTTTCAGGGTACTGAATGAAAGATATTTCAGTACCTGTTTTACCTAAGGGATGCCTTAAATTTAAGTGTTTGTAATTTATTTAACGGAGGGCAGGGGCATCCCTTGTGTTTGACTTCAGAGGGTACTTCTATTCCCAAGCTCAAGTCCCCATTAAAATGTATCCTGAAAAATTGGGACCAATTTGACACACAGTCTTTAAAGAAGAAGCAGCTCATATTTCTCTGCCAAACAGCATGGCAAAATTACCCTCTGCTGAGTGGAAAACCTAGCCCCAAAAGGAAAGGGAAGAAAACCCAACAGCATTCCTTGAGCAATTGAGAGAGGCCTTAAGAAAGTACACTCCCCTGTCCCGAAACTCCATTAAGAGTCAATTAATACTAAATGACAAATATATTATTCAGTCAGCAGCAGATATCAGGCAGAAGCTCCAGAAACTGGCCTTGGGACCAGAACAGAGCCTAGAATCATTACTGAACCAGGCAACCTCAGTGTTTTATAATAGAGACCAGGAGGAACAGGCTGAAAGGAACAGGAGAGATTAGAAAAAGGCTGCTGCCTTAGTGATGCCTTTCAGGCAAGCAGACCCCAGTAGCTCAAATCAGGGAAAGGCTCGGGTTAGCCACCAGTCTGGCAAAACTTGTTACCAGGGTGGTCTGAAGTGACATTTTATAAGAAATTGCCCCCAGAGGAATGGACTACCATCTCATCCATGCCTGTTGTGCCAAGGGAATCACTGGAGAGCACACTGTCCCAGGGGACAAAGGTTCTCAGGCCTGAGGTGTCTGACCAGATGACCCAATGGCAGGATTGAGGATACCTGGGGCAAGTGCCATCACAAGCCATCACCCCCACACAGCCCCAGGTAAAGCTGACCATTAAGGTCAAGGAAGTCAGTCTTCTCCTGAACACTGGCATGGCCTTCTCAGTATTTCTCTCCTGCCCTGGAAACTTGGTGCTTGTTAATTCTCTCCCCTCAGACTCTCCCTCTCTAGGCCCATCCTGGGAAGGACACTTATCAGTTATTCTGTCTACCCCAGTGGCAGTTAAGGTAGTGGAAATTGACATGGATTCATCACACTCAGCTGAAGTACTTCCTGAAGAAAGTCATAGACCCTACACTCCACATCCTGAAGTTTCAGGAGATGACCCTTCATATCCCTGTGAGCTATTAGAAGATCTACATCTGCTTTTCCAACAAGATCCTTGGGGAAGTAACCATGCATATGTCTAATTTATATCCTGGCATTAATAGGACTATAACCCTCAACTTTGCTATCTCTCAAACTCTGATTATCCTTTTCACAGTGGGAAGGGAATCTGTTTCTTTCTAGGAAAGATGCTGCTACTTTGTAAACCAGTTAAGTGTTGTTTTGAACATAGAGCTCAAGAACCAATCAAACACAGGACTAAAGACCTTCAAGAACCTGGCTCTATTCTCTCCTAGGCTCGTTTATAATCATCTTATGATTGTTGACCTCTGGGCCTCTCATCTTTAACCAGCTTGTCACATTCATTTCTTCTAGAACCATAAGGTCACAAATAATCCTGCCGCTGGAATCTCGGATGTCCTTGGCTCATGAGCTCTATCGTGAACCTCTAGATCAACCTGCACCCTTGAAAGACTCCCCTCTGGAGGAAACCTCAACTGCAGGTCCCCTTCTATGCCCCATTTCAGCAAGAAGTAGTTAAAGAGCAATCGTCGCCCCTGTTCCAACAGAAGTTGAACTTTCCTGTTCAGAGCGGGAAATGAGGGAAGATATCCTCTTTTCGGGTCAACAGCGGGTGTGGTTTTAAGGACAAGAACTTCCCAGCACCATGTCCCCTCCCATCTCTCTCCATCAGGGAGATTTAACAATCTCTAATTTTTGAGGGCATGGGAAGAATCAATAGTCAAACAGAAGTTCTAAGAAACTCCTTTCTTTGGCCGGCAGTCTTTGAGAAGGTGGGGGTTCCTCGCAGGTTAAAAGTGCCCTTCTTCCACACGCCTTCAGACTCCATGTTTGGATCCCCTTCCACACACTTTCTCTCTCTCGTGGAAGTTCTCTCTCTTTTTTTTTTGTCTACCTAAAATAAATTCACTTTCTGCAACTCTGGGGTCCCATATTTACTTTGCAAGAGCACTTGGTCCCCTCTCTCATTCTTGAGAAAGCAGGAGACCAAGAACCTTGGAGAAACATCCTCTCAGGGGAGCTAAGGGCTCCCCTGAACCCCAATATTGTCATGTTAGAAATTAAAGGAGTACTAAAAAAAATGACAGGCATAGACATGATGACACAGGATTTTCAATGACCAAATCTGAGACAATATGACCTTAAAAATTAATAAACATACCAACCCTTTGAGCAAAATAAAAGCACATAGGTATACACTGCAAGATGAAAAGAAGGAAAGAAGGGAGGGAGGGAGGTGAGAAACAGAAAGAGAATAAGGAAGAGAGGAGGAAAGAAAGAAAGAAAGAAAGAAAGAAAGAGAAAGAAAGAAAGAAAGAAAGAGGGAGGGAGGGAGGAAGGAAGAGAAAAGAAAAGAAAGAGAAGGAAGGAAGGGAAGAAGGAAAAGTAAAGAAGAAAGAAAAAAGAAAGGAAAAGAAAGAAAGAAAGATAAGGGAGGGAGGGAAGGCAGGAGAGAAAGCAAAGATCTCTTAATTGCAGTAAAATGCTAATTAATAGTGCCAGAAAAGTTCTATCTATTTGGTGAGCAATATAGCAACATTTAGACCAGTCAAGATCAGTCAAGAATTTCTCCTTCCTTCCCTTCCTCTCTTCCTTCCTCTCTTCCTTTCTTTCTTTTTGTGTTTTTCTGTCTGTGGATTTTAAAATTAGTGAGTGAAAGTTTAATGAGGAACATGATATTTACTTATACAGGCTCAATGCATCTCTATAATGTACTCACTAATTATAAAGAGAAAAAATACTAACTTCAATGTGAAGAAATATTGAGGACACTACTTGATTAAAAGACTTAGAATTAGTATTAATAACAAAGACACCAATCAACATCAAGTGTTTCCTAATATAATGCACTAGGAAGAACCTAGTATAACTTCTCTAGTATTACTGGTAAAAATGCATAAAATTTATCTAATCATGAAGAAACATCAGATAACCTTAAATCAGATGATAGTCCACCAAATAACTGGTACGTATTTTTAAATGTAAAAAGATCATGAAAACAAAAACTGCAGAAATGTTATAAATTAAAAGAGATGAAAGAACAATAAGGAAATGAAAAGCATTACTCTAAAGTGGATTATAGATTGAGAGTAAAATGTGGCTGTAGAAAACATTACTGGGAAGTTAATATTTGAATATAGAGGGTAGATTAGATAAGTATATCAATGTAAATATCATGATATATGCATTGTAGTTTTCAAAGTAAACAGTAAACATTTTAGCTACAAATGTGCAATATCTATATTTTATTGTGAACTGGTGTACAGAAAAACAGAAACTACAAATAATTAAGCAAATGAGTCAATGCATAGGGATAAAGGGTAGAGGAGGATGTTTGTATTACTCTGACTTTTAAAATGAATCAAAGTAACAGCCATAGCAATGATTATTGGGGAAAAATAGTTTGTATTATAAATTAGTATGTGATCTGAATCTAATCTTTTAAAAATACGAATTCAGGGCGGGTTGCTTTGGCTCAAGCCTATAATCCCAGCACTTTGGGAGGCCGAGGCGGGTGGATCACAAGGTCAAGAGATCGAGACCAGCCTGGTCAACATGGTGAAACCCCGTCTCTACTAAAAATACAAAAATTAGCTGGGCATGGTGGCACATTCCTGTAGTCCCAGCTACTCAGGAGGCTGAGGCAGGAGAATTGCTTGGACCCAGGAGGCAGAGGTTGTGGTGAGCCAAGATGGCACCATTGCACTCCAGCCTGGGTAACAAGAGCGAATCTCTGTCTCAAAAAAACAAAAAAATATATATGAATTCAGAAGTTACTCAATACTTAGATATACAATCAATAATTTTGTCTCATATGAATATACTTCAAAATCCAAGAAAAATTAGAAAGTGTTATATGAATTTAAAATTAAAATCCAGGATACCCTCTAACATGGAATCACTGTTTACAGTATAAAAATAAGAACCAAATAAACAGACCTATTGTTTGTTTACAGAACTTTTATAGATGACAAAAAGATAAGTCTTACTAAACTCCAAACATACTTTCATCATCTGCAAATGAAAACAACGTTCAGTCTGTAAAAGTAGAAAATACATGGCTAAAGGGAAAAATAAATCCCAAGATGAATGACTATTAGAGATTACTAAAGTAGAATTAATCACATTACCCAAATTCAAACTATACTGCAAGGCTATAGTAACCAAAACAGCATGGTGCTGGTACTAAAACAGGCACATAGACTAACGAAACAGAATAGAGAGGCCAGAAATAAGGCTACACCTCTATGACAATCTAATCTTTGACAAAGCTGACAAAAACAAGCAATGGGGAAAAGACTCCCTATTCACTAAATGGTACTAGGATAACCAGCTAGTCATACACAGAAGATTGATTCTGGACTCCTCCTTTTCACCATATACAAAAAGCAAATCAAGATGGATTAAAAACTTAAATGCAAAACTCAAAACCATAAAAAACCTGTAAGACAACCTAGGCAATACCATCCTAGTTATAGAATGGACAAATATTTCATCCAAAGACACCAAAAGCAATTGTAACAAAGGCAAAAATTGACAAATGGGATCTAATTAAATTTAACAGCTTCTGCATAGCAAAATAAAGTATCAACAGGATAAACAGACAACCTACAGAATTAGATAAAATATTGACAAACTAAGCATCTGACAAAGGTCTAATATGCAGCATCTGTAAATAACTTAAACAAATTTACAGGAGAAAAACAGCAACTGCATTAAAAAGTGGACAAAGGAAATGAACAGACACCTTTCAATGGAAGTCATACCTACAGTCAACAAGAATGTGAAAAAACGCTCAACATCATGACTCATTAGACAAATGCAAATCAAATTACAGCAAACCCCTATGCACATGTTTACTTATGTAACAAAACTTAACATGTCCCCTCATGGCTAAAATAAAATTTAAAAATAAATAAATAAATGATCAAAAAACTTGAATTTTTAGGCCACAAACATTGCCTCCATGGTATGAAAATAAAAGGAAAATTCAGTTTTTGAAAGAATCTGATGACATTGGATGAACCGTGAAGAATATAAAACATGTTACAAGCCTAAAAATACCCAACTACTACTTATTTTTCTAAAAGAATTTAAAGTAGCTGTGATAAGTGTAATAGTGAGACTCCTTAAACATTCTGGAAAATATTTATATAAATATTGCTTAAAATCTCTAGATAAATACATTAACAAATCATTATAACAAATTTACCTATCTACCTATTTCTATGCATATATATATATATATATATATATATATATATATATATTCCCCTCTTTTTGTAGGAAATAGCTCATAGTCCTAGTAGATGTAATTACCTGGTAAGTAAGGTAATAACTTAGGCCTAGAGTATCTTGATTTAACAATGCATTAAAATAATTATTTTATTATACATTTGTGAATAGTAGATAAATAAAGTTTGGAAAACACAGAGTGAAATAGGTGCATAACCAGGTTCCAAAATCATCTTCAGAGGGTACTACTAAATGAAACAATATCAATCCAGAAAGGTATCTCAAGTTCTAGGACACAAGGATCTGTTTCTGACATTTTCTTTAAACGCAAATAAGTGCATTTGCAATTTATTCAAATTTCCCCTGTTTTAAATCCAGTAGTCTACTTCCATTTCTAGAGTACTTATTACTGCTAATGCCTACATATTGGGGGATTTGCAGAGCCTTTTTTTTTTTTTTAATTTTGTCTCTCTTCACTCACTATTTAGAGTTTAGGTATTCTTTGTCTCCTGTTTTGGTAGTAATCATCATTTGCCTTTCAGTTGCCCATATTTTGTTACTATTGCCTCCTCTTTATATGAGTTTTGTATGCCCTGTTAAATAAATATTTTATTATTCTTTCTAGTGACAATGTAGAAGGGAAGAGAGAAATATATATATATGTTTAATTTCTTCATTTTTACCTGGAAATTAAGCAAATGCTTGTTCACATTTGAAATATCTGGGGGCAGGGAGGAATGGCTCTAGGGACATATTTCCAGCTTGGGCTGTAATAAAGTAAGAGAAAAAAAAAATTCGCTCCTGCCCTAAAGAAATAAAGAAAAAAATTATATTGAACAACAGGCAGCACAGGATTGATGATCTCTAGGTTTCAAAGAAGACATTAGAAAATTACTCAAAAAGGGTATGGGATATTTCATGTACCTCCCAGCCAGAGATCAAAGGGCTCCTTTTGTGGCATACTTAGGAGGGGATCAGAAATAAAGCCTAGGAATAGGACCAGATTAGCTCAGACTGAATGCTGTTTTGGTCTCACTTAATAGCAAACTTCAAAAACATCAAACAGTTTCCATTTAGCTTAACTGTATTCCAGAACAAAGTATATATATATACACATATATATCTATATAGTATATAAAACATATATAGTATATAGAACATATATACTACATAGATATATATGTATATATATATATAGAAGTATATATATATTTTAAAGTATATATATTTTATTATATATATATTCAAGTTACAAGCAATTTAAAATTCAAACTTTTGGTGAGAAAAATCAATCAATGGAAACAGTTTCAAAACTGACAGAGGACAGAAATAGTAGAAAAAGAGATAAAAACTGTGTGTGTGTATGTGAGAGAGGAGGGAGAAAGACACAAAAAGTACATGTGTAAGTATATTTCCAAACTGACAGAGGACAGAAATAGTAGAAAAAGAGATAAAAACTGTGTGTGTGTATGTGAGAGAGGAGGGAGAAAGACACAAAAAGTACATGTGTAAGTATATTTCCTATGTTGAAGATTTTTGAACAAAAAAATTGAATCATAATGAACAAAGAAATGAAAGGTTTAAAAGAAACTCTGAACCACATTTTATAAATGAAAATTATAATAATCTAAGATGAAAAATTATGTATGAGATTAATGGAAGATTAGGCGCCACAGAAAAGATTCTAGAAAATACATAAATTATACAAAATTTAAACTGTCCAACACTGAGGACAAAATTATTTAAGAAACATCATCTGAATATGAGGGAGCTAGCAATTGAAATATTTGGGAGAGGCTGTGCAGAAAACAATATAAAAAATCAAGATTTACATTAGAATTAAAATGAGAAAGTATCTTCTACCACTTTATTAACTCATGTCTCAAATTACACTTGTCTATGGCTAAATCTCCGGTGTAATCATTTGTTCTTATGTAATTTTTAAAATTTGTCTGTCTCTTGTTCAATCACTAATCGTTAATTAACCTTATTATGGACTGTGAACTTTGAAAAAGATTTGAATTCTGTCCTTAAGGAGATCAGTTTTGATTGTGAGTGAAAATACTTTCCAAATAATGTGTTCATATTATAGTAAATACATAAAAACAAAGGGGAGTACATTTGCTGCTTCCTCTGAAAAATTGACTTCAAAGTATACCAGAAAACATTGGCTTTCCTATTTTTCTTCATTTATAAAGAGAACAGAGCAATTGAAAAGTACAATAATAGCAGTTTTAAGTGTTCACTCCATTTCAAAATGCTTAGTAATACAGTGTATTAAAATAACAAGGTGAATAAAAATTTATTTGCCAAAGTTTTAATGTTACAGTGAATCATTGCAAATATAGTTGATATAGTTTGGCTTGGTCCCCACCCAAATCTCATCTCTTATTGTAGTTCCCATAACCCCCATGTGTTGTGGGAGGGATCTGGTGGGAAGTAATTAAATCATGGGGGAGGGTTTTTCTCATGCTGTTCTCTTGATAGTGAATAAGTTCCATCACTTCTCTGCCTTTTGGTTAAGATCAAGTGAATAGGTCTCAGAAGATCTTATGGTTTTGTAAGAGGGCAGTTCCCCTGCACATGCACTCTTGTCTGCCACCATCTAAGATTAGCCTTTGTTTTTCCTTCACCTTCCACGATGATTGTGAAGTCTCCCCAGCCATGTAAAACTGTGAGTCCATTAAACCTCTTTTTCCTTAAAAATACCCAGTCTTGGGTATTTCTTCATAGCAGTATGAAAATGGATTAATACAATAGTATAGCAAATGTCTCAGTAGCCTCTATAGATATCAGTATATCCAAAATATCTTAATTAGTTTGAAATACATTTATATAAAGCAAGGTTTTTAAAACAACTTATTCATTATTCACTGATATGTAGACTTAGTTGAATTCACCAATTAGTCATCAGTAAATATAAAATATTTTAAGGCTTTTAAGCAACAAATTATTTTAAACTTTTTCAGTTTTAATGTTCAAAAATGTTAAGTCTAGATGAGGTGCCAAGAAATTCAATGCTATAATATTTAATTTAATTATGTCATCACTAATTTATCCAACATTAAGTTTCATAAGTACATTTATGAAAACTTTGGCTTTAGATACTTAATCACATAAATTATAGTTAAAACTTCACTCCCCTCACACATAGGTTTTCTAAGCAGGCAATTTATCAAACTAGTTTGATGGAAAATTACCAGAAGGAAATACAGGAAAGAAAAAGGAGCAGTAATCTGGAAACTGAGAGGCCTAAAATTTATCTTTGGTCCATTTGTATGACGTTAGAAAATCAAATTTTCTCTGCTTCAAACGTTAAAGGGAATTAAATTAAAATTGTCAAATACCCAGGAGGCATCTAGTTATTCTCATTTACTATATATGGTTTTGCTATCCAGTTATAATATTGTTTTTCCTCCATTGAAGTCAGTATCAACTTTAAAATCATTCTTAACATAGAACTTCACCTGCTCTCTAACAATGAAGTGGATTTGTCAGTTGAGATAAAGTGTATTTGGCATTAAATACTGAAATATTTCCAAGACTTTTTCAATTCTAAAATTTAATGTTCTCTATTGTTCAAATTGTGTAATTTTGAGAAAACATCTAAAACAATTCTCTTTGCATGCTTTCAATTAAACTTGGAGCTTTCTGATTGATGTGAACAGAAGTCACTTTATAACCTCAAATGCCATGTAATCTTTTAATAATACTTAGGAAATTGTACTTCACAGTTGTGTTAATTATGTTTTCTTTCAATGGATTAACCACAAGAAGTCAAGAGTCTCTTAAATGTCCTGATTTAAATGATAATACTGCTTTAATGGTGTATCTGGAGACTCAATAAATGTTAACAATTCGTTAAAGTCAATACAGAGGCAGAGATAATTCAATACTTTGTATAAAAGCTCTAAGAGTTAAAGCTACATGCTTTTGCGATTAACTCTAACCTGAAAATACTAATAACAGATAATTTAATAAAATATATTTTGTGCAAAAAGTAAGATAGTTAAATATTTCTGAACAGTGTGAACACCTGTTAAGAATCTCTGTATTGTTTTTGCATTTGAGATTGTATAGATACTAGCATAGGGCTGTCTATTCCAGGATAAGTCCTGGGCAAATGGAAAGTGAGCAAATTAAAGATCCTTTATGCTATGTATTTGATCTTCAGAGAGGAATAAAGCTTGTATAATAAGCCTAATTAGGTAAAAATTCAAGAATGAGGAAGAGAAGAAGCTGTAATATTGGCATCATATTTGTTTCTGAGCTTCCTCAAAAAGCAATATGAAAAAAGAAAATTATAAGCTGGCATACATCTGTTTATAAAAATGGAGAACCTGTGCAGGTTACTTAAGGAAAAGCAATAATTTACCTTTCATTAATTTTAGAAAAAGTATCATAAATATTTAATATAGTGCCTTCATGCTTATACTATATTTTTAATATAATGAAAAGTGCACTTGACCTAATTAAGTCTTATTAGAGAATAAGAATTTTTTCAATAAAATATTAAAAGAACTTTATTAAAATATTAATGATTATTTCTCAGTAGTGATATTATGGTGATTTCATTTAATTCAGTATGTTACATTTATAATCAGTAAAAGAATATTACATTTTAAATGAAATATAAACTTAACAAGTAGCTAAGATTTTAATTTAAGAAGCATTAGTACAGTAATGGGAGGAAGTGAATTAAAATTAAAATGAGTCATTACTTTTTGAGTTCAAAATTAGAAAAATTAATTATTATGCAGACTTATCTGAGACATTTTTATCTAAATAACTTTAATTCAGTATTGAACTAACAAATAGAGAAAAAATAATAATAATTGTAGCAACAACCAAAAAAGAACAAACTAGGCCTGTGTTCCAATACCATTTATCCTCATTAGTATGTGATCATTTATTCAGTCAACACATATTTATTGAATGTTATTCATTGTTAGGCATTGCCTTAGGTACAACAGTTTAAATATCTAAATCAGATTTTTTATCTTAAAGTGTTGACAGTAGAAGATTGGATGAAAAAACATTCTCAAAAATTAAGTGATTGAGTGCTATAGAAAGTGTTCTCAGAGCCCAGAATGAACAATAGATGAAAAATTCTACTCACAACTTCTCTTTCATGCATATCCTCTGGGATGCCACTTCATACAGTTCAAGCCCTATTGCTGGCCATTTCCCAAAGAAACTAAGGTTTTGCTTTGACCGTTCCCTCCGATTGGAATGCCAATTCACTCTTTCCTTCCACATCCAATCCCATTCTTCTTTACATTAAGTCTCATTTCCAATGCTACTTACTTTACAAAATATTCTGTAAACTTCACTTCCTTCCCAACTAATCCTTTCCCAGAGTTCAATCATCAGATAATTTCTACTTCTCTAAACTGGCAGTTAATTTCATGTATACCTCCCTTGGGGTTCTTATTTAGACCGTGTAGTTGAAAATTTATTTGCATAAATTACTTACTCTAAGTGATGACCATGAAAATGTGTCACTCAGATCTCCTGCTGCAGGGAGCGTATTTGAAACCTCCAGCTGATGCTCTCTCAGATTTATCAGTGTGCCCATGCAGCGATTATGCTTTTCACCTCTGCTCCCAACCATTGACTGGGCAAAGCTCCTAAGAGAGGTTTGTTCCTGCAAGATGGCGAACTATTCTGATAAGAAACAAGCTGGAGAACTACATGCTGCCCTCTCTGAAACTTTCTCATAACTGTGCTGCCAACTGAGGTTCGTCCTATGCAATCCTCCTTCACCGCATCTTTTCTTCACAGCTATCAGCATGGCAGTGTGGAGTAACGGTTTTCCCATCCTTCTTATGTTTGCTCCCGTTTATTCTTTATGAGCCTTTTTCTCAGTATAGTTCTTGCCTGTATAATTTTATCTTATCATTGGCTTTTCAGAGGACTTGAAGTAAAATGAGTGGAGCCAGGAGTGGCACAGGAAGATAGGCAACAAGATGGGGTTTGGTGACTTGCTCACATACCTACCCCCATGCAAAGAGGGCACCATCCTGAGACATATGGCCCCTGAAGCAAGGTGACAGAACACTTGCAGTCAGTGCTGGTGACGTGGAGAAGCATGTTATAGATTTGATGAATCCAACAGTTAAAATGTATGAAGAGGGCGATACAGACAAAGGCAAGAGACATCTAGTCACTACTGAATTGTTTTAATAAGAGACTGGGGTCTTTAAAAAGAAGTCAAGACCTAAAGGCAAGAGCCAAAGGAGCTTTTTGATAGCTTAAAATAACTCTTTATTTCCTGAAGTAGAAAAGCCAGAACAGGTTAGCAGCAGATCAACGATCTTATAGTTAGAGTCACGGAGCTCTAAGATGTATAAGTGCTCAGCCAGGGTAGATCTCTTATTGTAAGTTCAGGAATCTGTTTGGGAAAACCTGGGTCCCTGAAACAGAAATATCTGGGTGGAATCCCCAATGATATCAGCTCAGCAAATCTTGAAATCTCAGCTTGGAGAGGCTGAGAACTCTTTCCTAATAATCATTAGTCTCTACTAAGAGACCCCTCTTCAGAAACCTCTCCCCTGAAAAGTAGCAGATGTCTTCCTTAGAAGCTGCCTGGATCTCCCCACCCCCTACAATCAGGCTGATCTGGGCAATGTCCCAGCACAAACTGTCCAGAAGCAGGCTGGCTGTAATTAGGGAAGAAATACATTATACAACAAAGGAACTGAAGAATTTAGTTTGCATGCTTTGGCAGAACCATAAATATATCCTAGGTTTGAATTTTGAGGCTGTTTAATTAAGCAGGCCAGAAGTAGCCAGAATCCATTGACTTTTGTGCATGTCTCAGCATATAGGATTTAAACAAACATCCAGGCAAAAACTCAAGGAATGGAACATTTTTTTTCATTGGGTGGATCTTAAAAGCCTGGAGAACTGGCTAGCAATGAGGGAAGCAGTGTCTGAATTGCCCTGGCATACTGTAGAAGGAGAACTGAAGAGGCTGAGTGGCCCTGCTGAAATAAGTAGTTATGCAAGAAGAGAACACCCACCAGAATAGTGTATTCCATTAAAAAGTTCAAAAAGCACACCCTTCACTGAAGCCATCAAGTATGCTCTGTTGAAAGGAGTATCTTTCAAAAAAAAAATGTTAATGGTAACTCTCAAGTGTAGGCCAGTATTCACAGCAGGAAAGGTGCCTCAGAATTGGGCTCATTTATAACCAGTGAAAATTGTAGGACCCCATGTAATAGAGGTCACATGGAAGTGCTTAAAGGCCAGAAGCCTGGAGGCCTCAATTATCAGCAATGTTGAGAAGAAGCTCAGGGGCCCTGATCTGCAAGAAATTGTGGAAATGATTAATAGAGCATGTCCTCCCTAGGGGCAAAATAAATGAGCAGTCAGATAAGGTCATACTTAATATCTACAATTTGAAAAGGAGAAGAATGATAAAACAGGAGGCTTTGAGGATGATAGCTCCAGTACACAATTATGGGGCCTTTTCCAGTTTTCAGACCTAGAATCCATTGATTGGAGAGAATGCAAATCATTCGTAGCTTGAGACTAATAGCAGTGATGGAAGCTATTGCCCCATTACTCTCTCTTCTCCCTTTTAAAATTTTCCCCCTAAGAAAAAGAGGCCAACAGAAATCATCTAGGAGGTCTGCTCTAGACTGTATGGAGGTAATCTATGTAGTTCAGGGGATGACAAAGGCAGTGGTCATGAAAATGCACTGTTTAAATCCATATGAGTTGTTTCATTGACTGAGAGCTCCAAAAGATTCCCATATAAAATCAGAATGGCATTTGTGCCAGGATCATCCTTCGAGGACTGAGCATGGTAGCCATACTAATTCTGGACATCCCTGCAAATACAGGGTACTTCTGACATGTAACTGACTCAAGAACCATCCATTTACCTGGTCAAACTTTCTTAGAACTGTGAAGCAGATTGTGAGTCTTCCTATTCAATTGTTCTTCCTTTCCTTTCTTTTTCAAAACTGTCAGACATATATGATAGTCTAAATGTTTTTCTTGTGTTTTCAAGCTTTCTTCCTTTATCTTTTGCATATATAATTTTGTGTTGGTTTCTCCATATTGGAATACTTTGTAACATAAACTATGTCTTAAATATGTTTAAATTGAACTGAGTATCATGTACAAAATTTAATAAATTTACTTAAGTAAAAACATGCTTAAAAATTAGTTAAAATATGTGTAATTATTGTAATGTGTGTAATTATTTCTATTATCATTATAAGTTCTGAGGTGACACAGGAGAGTAGCAAACCCAGAAGTTATAAGGTTAAGCAATTAACTAAATATTCACAGAATTCTCACATTTAAACTCCTGGAAGAAGTTAGAAGAAAATTCAGAAATTACTATTTTAAAAGCAGTGAATAGTTTGGAAGGTAATCAGCTCTACTTAAAAAATATGAAAATCAAGAACTGTTTTTCTTACACTGAGGAAAATTGTTTTTGAAACCTAGATCTCTCTTAGACACATATGGCATTATACATGGAGTTATTTAGATAAAGTCTAAATAACTTTATCACAACTGAACACCATATATGGTGTCATCAATTCATTAGTAAATGTTTCTTCAACCAAAAAGAATTTGAAAATGAAGGAAAAAATTAATTATTAGTGAAATGACATGCTCAGCAGCTCTTTATAGCAGAGGTTTTAATGCTGCAAAATCTGTCCTGGAATAGCTACAGGCTACTGTCAGGTGGAATGTGAAAAATTGCCTTTTACAATTAACAAGTATTTATTAACTTTAGCAACCTTAGTATGCATAATTATAATTGCATAGATATTAATTAAGCATGCAGCAAATTTAATAGTGTTTTTTTGGTGTGACACACTGTTTAACTGTATAATACAATTTTTTATTTTTAGACTATTGTTAGACTTATTTAGGAAGGTGATTGAGAGATTTTAATTTGTTTTCTGTTTATGTGTGATATAGTAAACACTTTGAGCAGAGTATTACTCTTTCTACTAATGACATGAAGTTTAATTCTAAATATATTAGACTTTGAAATGCCAAGCAATGGCATATCTTATAATTTGAATTTAGATACTTCCAAAGACCTTTGTTATTATAAAAAAAATTTGGCTGAATTGAAAATAAAAATTTCATTCACTGAGAGTTAAACAAGTTTTTTAATATAAATTACATATAAGGAATTATATCCACTTAAGGTATACAATATGATGAATTTGGACTGTTGTATATACTCATGAAACTACCACCACAATCAAGATACACTACAATTGCATCATCTACAAAAGATTCCCCATTCCACTTCGAAATCCAGTTGTTTCCCCATCCCAGCCTCAAGAAACCACTGATCTGAATTTTGTCACCATAAATTATAATATTTTTCATTTTTAAACATTTATATAAATGAAAATATACAGCATATATTCTTTAAGGTGTGACTTCTTTCATATTGCATCATGATTTTGAGGTTCATGTATGTTTCTGTATCAGTATTGTTTTTCTTTTTTATTGTTGAGTAGTAGTTAATTGTATGAGCAAACCAAATTGAACTTACCATTCACCTTTTGAAGGACATCTAAGTAATTTCTAGCTTTGGGCTATTGTAAATAAAACTGTAGAGAATATTAATACATGCCTTTATTTAGATATATGTTCTCATTTCTCTTGGTAAATAGCTAAGAATACCTGGAAAGGCTAGATTGTGGTATAGATATATCTTAAAATGTTAAGGAGCTAATGATATTATATTACATTCTTACCAACGATGTATGATAATCGCCATTGATCCATATCTTGATAACCACTTGATATTTTCCGTCAGGAGTTTGAATTTGAATTTTTCTGTTAACTACTGACTTAGAGTATGTCCTTATAAAGCTAATTGTTCATTTATATGTTCTCATTTGCAGAGTGTCTGTTCACATGTTTTGCACATTTTTACTTGACTGTTTATAGTTGGTTGTTTTTCATGTTTGGTATGCCTTACTGAGTGGTAAAACTTATACATACATATAGGTACTGATATTCTGTAGAGAAAACCCATGTTGGATATATATTTTTAAAATATTTTCTTCTAAAATGAATTGTCATTTTTGTTTTCTCATAGTGTTTCTGGAAGTTTTTTTAATAAGACAGGATTTATGCATTTTTTTGTTTTTAGTTTATGATCTCTGTGTCTGTGCCCCATCTATGAAATCTTTGCTTTTTTCAGTGTCATAAGGATTTTCTATTTTTTTCCTAGGCATTTTACAGTTTTAATTTTTTGCCATTAAGACTATTATTTCAACATAATTTGAGAAAAAGATGTCATGTTTCTCATAAGTTACCTAGATGCCTTCACTGGAAATTATTTGACCATGTATATGTGAGTTTACTTTTGGAGTCTATTTTTTTCTCACATCTGTATGCACATAAAAAATTTTGAATCAGTACCTGGATCCTACAGCTGATTCCTGGCTCCAAACAGCACCTGGAGAACAGGTGAGTGAAGGATTTGGGGGACTGCTCATTCTCACTGCAGGGTCTCTGGGATCATAGCTGCAGGCGACCTCATACCCCTATGGATGTGTGAGCTAACAATGGGAACTCCCAAGAGATTAGGCAGAGATGGAGCTGCAGCAGGCACAGAGCCAGGGGACCTTTGAGTGCCGGTCAGCTCCAGTGAAACAGCCATAAATGCCCACACTCCAGTGTTTCTCCTCTCCCACTGAGAGGTTCTGGGCCTAGCTAACCACAGGGAAAAAGCTAGCCTGCTTCCCCATAGCACTGGAGCATCTATCCTGCAGGTCTGCCTGTCCACCAGCCCTCTTAGGAATCCTGCCTGGCCACCCCTTAGGAGCATGTACACAGTACATCCACCCATTAGGAGCATGTACATGGTACAGCTTCTGCTGCCCAGCCTTGGTGCTTTGCTCCACCTCAATACATTTGGTTCTCCCACTGCACAGGGAACCCAACCCTGTGCATCTGAAAGAGGATGCATTGGGTAGGTCCTGGAGCTCCAGGGCTGTGGCCTGTGGCTCAGGAGTATTGAGCTGGGATCTGGCTCCTCACCGAAATGGATGAGAATCTCGCACTCAGAAAACTGAAAAGGCTGAATCGTACAGATTTATAGGCTGGTGTGGGATCCAGGCGTGTCTCCCTTCATGGGTTTATTCTAGTAAGGGTATGACCTATCTCCTTACTAGACCTCTCTCTACAGGACCCATGGCCCCAAAGACCTAACAATAACAACAAATCATTGCAGGAACAGTGCCGGTGATCTTAGGTGGCTTCCACAAGATCCATGAAAAAACTTACTTAATAGGTCACTCTGTCCTTTTTGCACCACAGAACACAGCTGTAAAGGGGAAGATACATAAATAAACCTTTTGGCTAACAGTCTAGCTACAACTGATTGCTCTCAAATACCATCCACTGGATCACAGCCAAAATCACAGCAAAAATCACTGCTAATTTGCACCCCTTGAGAAACAAGGAGAAAGAATTCAACAAAAAAGACCCTGAACAGAGCCTTTGCCTTCTGAAAACTTCCAGAAATACAGCCAACTGACAATACCCAATTTATACCACAATTAAAGGGGTATATCAGCACTCCCAGATAAAAATCAGCATGAAAACTGTCAATTCAAAAAGCCAGAATATCCCTTTACCTCCAAAGGAGCTCACTAGCTCCCCAAACAATGTTTTTTAGCCAGTCTGAATTGTCTGCATTGACCGACATGGAATTCAGAATCTGGATGGCAATAAAGCTCATCAAGATCAAAGAGAAACTTGAAACTCAATCTACAGAAGCTAAGCAATCCAGTAAAATTATTCAAAGATGAAAGTCAAAATATTCATTTTAAGAAAGTCTCAAACTGAACTTCTTGAGCTAAAATATTCACTACAAGAATTTCATAATACAATCAGAAATATTAGCAGCAGAATAGAAAAGCTGAGGAAAGAATTTCAGAGCTCAAAGACCAATTTTTCAATTCAATGTAGTTAGACAAAAATAAAGGAAAAAGAATTAAAAATTAGCAAAACATCCAAGAAATATGGGATTATGTAAAGAGACCGAACTTATTATTCATCACCATTCCTGAGAGTGGTGAAGAGAGAATAAGCAACTTGAAATATATACTTGAGAATATAGTCCATGAAAATTGTCCCAATCTTGCTAGAGAGGCCAACATGCAAATTAACAAAATACAGAGAATCCCAGCCAAATAATATATAAAATGACCCTAAGGCACATAGTCATCAGATTCACCAAAGTCAATGCAAAAAAAAAAAAAAAAAAAGGAATCTTAAAGGCAGCTAGAGAGAAGGGGACAAGTCACATACACGGAGAACCCCATCAGGCTAGCAGAAGACTTCTCAGCAGAAACCTTACAAGGCAGAAGTGATTGGGGGCCTATTTTCTGTGTTCTTAAAAAATTCCAACCAAAAGTTTTATAACCTACCAAACTAAGCTTCATAAGTGAATAAGAAAGAAAATCCTTCTCAGACAAGGAAATGCTAAGGGAATGCATTTCAACTAGACCAGTCTTATGTGAAGTCCTTAAAGGAGTGCTAAATGTGGATTTGAAAGAATGACATCTGTGACCACAAAGGCACACTTAACCGCATATCCTACAGGCACCATAAAGCAACCACACAATCAAGTCTGTGTAACAACCAGCTAACAACATGATGACAGGAAAAAAATTTCACATATCAATACTAACTTTTAACATAAATGGGCTAAATGCCACACTTAAAAGCCACAGAGTGGCAGGCTGGATAAAAAAGACCAGACCAAACTATCTGTAATCTTCAAGAGACCCATCTCATGGAATGGCATCCACAAGCTTCAAGTAAAAGAGTGAAGTAAAATCTTTTATGCAAATGGAAAATAAAAATTGCAGGGTCACTATTCTTATATCAGGTAAAACAGACTAAAACTAATGAAAATTTTAAAAACACAACAAAGAACATTACATAATGATAAAGGATGCAAGCCCAACAAGAAGGCTTAGGTTTACTAAATATATATGCACCCAACGTGGAGCAGCCACATTACTAAAACAACTTCTTCTTGGCCTACAAAAAGACTCAGACAACTACACAATTATTGTGAGAGACTTTAACATTCCACTGACAGTATTAGACACATCATTGAGGTAAAAAGTAACAAATGCTGGACTTAAACTCAACAAGCAACCAATTGAACCTAATAGTCATCTACATAACATTCCACCAAACACCTACAGAATATACATTCTTCTTATATGCACATGAAATATATTCTAAGATTGACCATGTGCTTGGTCATAAAGCAAGATTCAATAAATTCAAAAAAATTAAAATCATACTAAGCACACTCTTAAACCATGGTGTAAAAAAGATAGAAATCAATACCAAGAATATCTCTCAGAACTACACAAATATATGGAAATTAAACAATTTACTTCTCCCTTGGTGAGTATCAAAATAAACGTAGAAATAAAAAAAATGAAAGTAATGAAAATAGCAACACAACATATCAAAATAGCTGGGATGCAGTGTTAGGAGGAAAGTTTATGGCTCTAAATGACTTTATCTTGAAGTTAGAAAGATGTCAAATTAACAATCTAACTTTGCATCTAAAGCAACTTGGATAAAAAAACAAACCAATCCCAAAGCAAGTAGAAGAAAAAAATAACCTGAAAATTAGGTAATAACTTAATGAACTTGAGATACAAAAATCAATTAAATGGACAAGTGAAAGCAAGACTTTGTTCTTCAAAAAAACAAATAAGACTGATAGACCCCTAGCTAGATTAACAAAGAGAAAATTCAAATAAGCAGAAACGACAAAGGTGATATTACAGCTAATTCCACAGAAACATAAAGGATCCTTAGAGACTACTATGAACAACTCTATACCATCAAATCAAAAAATTTAGACAAAATGGATAAATTATTGGAGTCACGTAATCTTCCAAGACTGAATCAGGAAGAGATTAAAACATTGATTAGATTAACATCAACTTCCACAATTGAATCAGTAATAAAAAACCAACCAAAAAAAATCTTAGGATCATATAGATTCACAAATTCTACAAGAACTGATACCCATCTTATTTTACAATTCCAAAATACCAAGGAGGAAGGGCTCCTCCCTAACTAATTTAATGAAGCCAGCATCACTGTGATATCAAAATCTAGCAGGAACACACAAAAAAATAAAACCTCAGTCCAATATTCCTCATGAACATAGATGTAGAAATCCTCAGTAGAATACTAGAAAATTGAATACAGCAGCACATGAAACATTAATACCCTATGATCAAGTGGGCTGTATTCCAGGCATGGAAGTGATGTAATTGACTTTTTAATATTGGAAATTCACACTTGCCAAATTTATTAGTTGTAATAATTATTTTAGTACATATTTGTTTATGTTATAGATAAACAATCACAACCTGAAATAAAGTTGATATTATTTTATTTTTTCTAATCTTTATACTATTTATTTATTTGCTTTATTCACTGACTAGAACTTCCTTATATGATTAAATGGAAGAGATAATAGTGGACATCTTGCCTTGTTCCTAATATTAGGAGACAAGCATCCAACATTTTATCACTGTGTTTGTTATTAGTTGTAGAAAAAAGTGTTTTCTAGGTAAAGTGATTAATATATTTAGAGGTTCAAAGGTAGGAGTATATTCCACACTATGTTGGTGAATCTTCAGAAGGTTTAATAAAGTCAGAGCAGAGAGTGTAAAGCAGGGATTAAAGAGATGTGAAGTCAAACAATATTTCTAGACATGAGGGAACTTCTTCAGTGTCTGTTCCCCATACAGTCTCTCTATTCGCTTATTTGAATTGTCTCTATTTTCAGTCCCTGCCTTAATTGCCCAACATAATTTAGTTCAATTACTGGATTTACATCTGGCTCAATAGTTCCTATAAATTCTCCCTTTGTTGATGGACCTTGTCTTCACCTATGATGTCTGTCTTTATATATCTCTGTTCTATCTTGTAAGTTTGACTCAAACACACAGTTGCTTTTAACTTTTGATCAGGGTCTTTCATCTTCTAGTTGTCCCATGATGCAGATGAATCCTATGGTGAAACAAAATAAGCATTAATAAAAAGGAGAAGTAATTTTCTTTAACCATATTCCATGTCCTGTATTTTATGCATTGGCTGGTTTTCTAGGCACACCTTTTTCTGTGCTCATGCTAGGCAAAATCTTCAGTGGGAGGCCCACATATTTTGCAGTGTGATTCTATAGTGTAGACAGGGTCAGAGAAGTTAATCAACTCAAAATAATCGGCAATGAGTCCCAATGTGAAAGCCGTTCTGCCACAATTGAGTAGAATTACAGCTGCTGCCATATTGAAATGAAGAATCCAAATACGTATTTGACAGCTACCATAGGGCATTAAATGCAAAGACCTTAAAATCATTCACATCTGAGTTTAATAACTCAACTTCTTCACTTATCAGCTCTGTGATTCTGGAAAATTTGCCTAGAATTTGTAAATCTCTCTCTTTTTTCTTTATCCTTATAAGGTAAGTATAAATAATATAGAATACCTGTAGAACTGCTGTGAGGACAAAAGAGATAGTGCTTATTACATTATCATAAATGATTCTGTCAATGAACCATATATCTTTGTGACCACAGCCTTTCTGTTCAGGTCACTCAACTTCTGTCTGCAAGCAGTTTTGTCTCTTTGCTGGAGGCCTTTATCTTGCCGCTAGAGCCTGCTTAGCCTATATATGCGGGAGGTTAAAAGACCTAGTGAATTATTCTTGGAAGTAGCTCTTAATTAATGATTGACAGAGTTGGTAAACAAACAATTCAGTGCTCTCTCTGCTAGGGTATGGTGATTCAAAGACATGTGTTACATACTGGCTCCCAAAGTCTCCATAGAATTCAGCTCCTGTCACCCATAGCAATAATTTGATAATTTCAGTGTTAATGCATAAATTGATACCACAGAGGGTGAGGTATTGCTATAAAAATACACAAAAGTGCGGGAAAGTTTCGAACTTCCTAAAGACTTGTTGAATGGCTTTGACCAAAATGCTGATAGTGACACAGACAATGAAGTCTAGGTTGAGGTAGTCTCAGATAGGAATAAGGAACTTGTTGGAAACTGGAATAAAGTTGATCCTGCTATGCTTTAGCAAAGAGATTGGCAGCATTTTTCCCCTGCCCTAGATGTGTGTGGAACTTTGAACTTGAGAGAGATGATTCGGGATATCTGGCGGAAGAAATTTCTAAGTGGCAAAGCATTCAAGAGGAAGCAGAGCATACAAGTTTGGAAAATATGCAGTCTGATAATGTGATAGAAAAGAAAAACTCATTTTCTGGGGAGAAATTCAAGTTGGCTGCAGAAATTTGCATTAAGTAACAAGGAGCCAAATGTTAGTCTCCAAGACAATGGGAAAAATATCTCCATGTCATGTCAGAGACCTTTATGGCAGCCCCTCCTATCACGGGCCTGGAGGCCTAGAAGGGAAAAATGGTGTTGTGGGTAAGAGGCCCCTGCTTGCTGATGCCTCAGGACATGGTACCTTCATCCCAGCTGCTTCAGCTCCAGCTATGGCTAAATGGGGACAATATACAGCTCAGGCATTGCTTCAGTGGACGCAAGCCCCAAGCCTTGGAGGTTTTCAGATGGTGTTGGACCTGTAGGTGCACAGAAGTCAAGAATTGATATTTGGAAACCTCTGCCTAGATTTCAGAGGATGTATGGAAAAGCATGGATGTCCAAGCAGAAGTTTGCTGCAGGGGTGGGGCTCTCATGGAGAACCTCTGCTACGGCAGTGCAGAAGGGAAATGTGGGGTAGTAGTCTCCACACATAGTGTTTACTGGGGCACTGCCTAATGGAGCTATGAGAAGAAGGTCAGCATCCTCCAGATCCCAGAATGGTAGATCCACTGAAAGCTTGCATTCTGCACCTGAAAAAGCTGCAGACACTCAATACCAGCCCATGAAAGCAGTTGGGAGGAGAACCATACCCCACAAAGCCACCAGGGTAAAGCTTCCCAGGGCCATGGGAGGCCACCTCTTGTAACAGTCTGAGCCAGATGTGAGATATGGAGTCAAAGGAGATTGTTTTGAAACTTTAAGCTTTAATGACTGCCCTATTAAATTTTAGACTTGTATGAGGCCTGTAGCCCTTTTGTTTTGGCCAATTTCTCCCATTTGGAACAGTGTATGTACCCAATGGCTGTACCCCCATTGTATCTAAGAAGTAACTAACTTGCTTTTGTTTTTACAGGCTCATAGGCAAAAGAGACTTGCCTTGTCTCATATGAGATTTTGGACTTGGAATTTTGGGGTAATGCTGGAATAAGTTAAGGTTTTGGGGGACTGTTGGAAGGGCATGATTGTGGTTTGAAACGTGAGGATATGAAACTTGGGAAGGGCCAGGTGTGGAATGATATTGTTTGGTTCTGTGTCTTCCCTCAAATCTCACCTTGAATCATAATAATCCCCACATGTCAAAGATGGGACCAGATGGAGGTAACTGAATCATAGGTGTGTTTTTTCCCCATGCTGTTCTTATGAAGTGAGTGAGTTCTTACAAGATCTGGTGGTTTTATAAGGAGCTTCTGCCTTCACTAGGCACTAATTCTCTTTCCTGCCACCTTGTGAAGAGGTGCCTTCTACTGTGTTTGTAAGCTTCCTGAGGCCTCCTCACCTATGCAGAACTGTGAGTCAATTAAACTTTTTTTCTTTGTAAATTACCCAGTCTCAGGCATTTCTTCATAGCAGTGTGAGAAGAAACTAATACACTGTCTTTCTTCCCTTCTGTCTCATGAGTTAGGGTGTGATTAAGAAGGTAAGACCACTATGAGCCTTATCTTCTCACAAGAAATAAGAGATTTATTATTTTAGAATATACAACCTTGTGAGAACTGGCCAAAAAGTCTATGGAATACTATTGTTTTTGCATTGTATTGTGGGCCTGATTTGTCGTAGTTCAGCAGGTCTGGAGGTCCGGAAAAGAAGCCTGATAGGAAATGAGAGAAAAAAGGTTGATTGGAACCCCTGAATATAGACAGAAACTCATATTTGTCTCTCATTGTCTCTATCCCCAATACCACAGATTATCTTTAAAAAAGGTTTGGAGCTATTTGCCACAGAAGTGTATATGTGCTCATCCAGGAAAGACCTGGCTGCTTTCACACACTAGCAAAGTGAGTCAAAAGATCAATGAAATGTGCTTGAGCAACATAAATCTCTGGCATTCTAAGCTGACCTCTAAGCATTAATGCTGATATTTCACTTCTGCCTTCACAATCTTGTAAATGTTTACCTTGTGGACAACTTTAACCTAGAAACACACAGAGAAGATAATTATGGGAAGTGTCATTGACATGATAAAAAATCACCACACTTTGTTTACCCTGGCTAGTATTTCTTTCACTGTCAAAATAAGTTATTTGTGCTTGAATCTTTGTTTCTGAGTGTAGGACCTACTTTTTAAATAACAGTACCTAATATATAGGAAAAATGAAAAAATATTAATACTTCTAGTCAGACCAATTTTTCTTGATGATTGTTAAAATAAATATGTGGCCCTTTATATTCCAAACTCTAGACTTTCTGAAACTGTAATAGATGTAGTTTAGGACACATACAAAACTTTAATAAATGTATTACATATATGTATCTATAATCTATAATGTATATACACACATATACATACATACATATTTAGATTTTTACATCCCTTACATTGAGAATATGATTCAGGAAGTGCTTTGAGGTGTAGAGACATCTGAATGTTAAATAAACAAACTAGATGGTTCTGATGAATATGATTCAGGTGTTATATTTTGAGAATATCTGATCTAGTATACACATCTTATTTTCTCTTTAGACCTTTTAATTTTTATTATATATAATATAATAAGTGTTTGAAGTTTCTGATCTTGGATGAGATATCTTTTTATTTCAACCTAATTCAAATGATAAGAAGGTAGAAGTAGTGAAAATAGGAAGGAAACTTTTATATTTTTCTTGCTAGGAAACACTGGTATGAATTATCTCAATGGACAGGCAAACAAATGAACAGTTATCATTTTTAAGTGCTTTACGATGTGATTTTAAAATACTTAACAGAAGAATATTTGAAACTCTTTAGCTAGATATTTCAAAATATGCACAAAAACATAAGTATAGCAAATGCATTATAACTTTCTGCATTTGAGAAATATTGTAATTGCTTGGCATTGACATTATTATTGGCAAGTATAAAATAAGAACCCATAAAGATCTGCGAATTTTGGCAGACTTCCCTTTTTCCCTCCTAGTACTATACACATAACCATTAAAATCTATAGGAGACCAGTTCCTGGAAGGAAGTTATAAGTAAAATGGATCATTGCTCCTCTCTAAGAGACTTTAAGGATGAATTTATTCTGCCTTATATCCATGCTAATCATAGTAGCCACAGAAAATTCATTGCTTATAGTTTATGCTTCATTCATCTCCAAAAACTTTTTGTTTTCATATCCCAACTCCCAATGATCCAAACTTCTCCTATGTGACCTCTGGACCTCATAATATGGCTTCACCAAAGTTATCTGTATCCTATTATCTTTTCTGAATCTTTCCTTAACTTTCTCACTCTAACAGAGATCTAGCTGTCCTGTGACAATATTGCATTGCACAATAGTACAACTTGACAGTCTTTCACTGCAAGGAAAGTGTCATATAACTCCTTATTTATATTTGCATAGTACTGTTATTCTGTCCTTCCTAACAGCTCCCTTTCAAGCTAAGTCTGTCAGGCAATATCACCTGCTATCCCACCTTGATAGTTACCATTTTGGATTCTCTCTAATTCCCGAATATTTCTCTCCCTCTCTTTCCAATTATATGGTCTTTTAGGTCTTCAGGCTTTCCACTTCCTATGTTCTTTACTCACCTGTCCTCAAACTAATGTGTCTTTATTTTTTATTTCCAGTAATTTTATAACTTACAAAATAGTAAATTATCTTGTTTTTCAACAACTGCCTATCATCTTTTTATTTTACTTGATGCCTGAATCCATCCAGGCTGTTAAAAAATACTATGGACTGGATGCCTTATAAACAAAAGACATTTATTTCTCATAGTTTTGGAGGGCAAGAAGTGTAAGATCAAGATGCCAGCAAAGTCAGTGTTGGCGAGGGTCTGTTTTCATTGTTTGTTTGTTTGTCTGTTTTTTCAGTCTATTCTTTATTTTTTATTGTAATTTTTATTTTAAGTTCTAGAGTACATGTGCAGGAAATGCAGGTTTGCTACATAGGTAAATGTGTGCCATGGTAGCTTGTTGCACCTATCAACCCATCACCTAGGGATTAAGCCCAGCATGCATTAGCTATTTTTCCTAGTACTCTCGCTCCTGCAACCCCACCACCCAACAGGCCCCAGTGTGTGTTTTTCCTCTTCCAATATCCATGTGTTCCTATCTATTCCTGTGTTAGTTTGCTGAAGATAATAGCTTTAAGCTCCATCCATATCCCTATAAAAGATACATAGTTGCTTTTTACATATGCATAGCATTCTATGGTGTACCACATTTTCTTTATCCAGTCTATCATTGATGGGCATTTGGGTTGATTCCATGTCTTTGCTATTGTAAATAGCACTGCAATGAGCATACACATGCATGTATCTTTGTAATAAAATGATTTATATTCCTTTGGGTATATACCCAGTAATGAGATTTCTGGGTCGAATCTTATTTCTGGTTCTAGATCTTTGAGGAATCTCCACACCATTTTCCATAATAGTTGAACTAGCTTACATTCGCACCAACAGTGCAAAAGTGTTCCTATTTCTCTGCAGCATCTGTTGTTTCTTGCCTTTTTAGTAATCGCCATTAGACTGGCATGAGATGGTATCTCATTGTGATTTTGATTTGCATTTCTCTAATGATCAGTGATGTTGAGCTTTTTTCATATGTTGGTTGGCTGCATGAATGTCTTCTTTTCACATTCTTTGCCCACTTTTTAACAGGGTTGTTTGTTTTTTTAACTGTAAATTTGTTTAAGTTCCTTGTGGATTCTGGATATGAGGCCTTTGTCAGATAACTACATTGCAAAAATTTTCTCCAAATCTGTAGGTTGCTTTGTTCTGATGATAGTTTCTATTGTTGTGTAGAAGCTCTTTAGTTTAATTAGATCCCATTTGTCAATTTTTGCTTTTGTCGAAATTTCTTTTGATACAGTTGCTTTTTACATATGCATAGTAATTTGTCATGAAATCCTTGCCTGTGCCTATTTCTTGAATGGTATTACCTAGATTTTCTTCTAGGTTTTTAATAGTTTTGAATTTTATATTTAACTCTTTAATCCACCTTGAGTTAATTTTTGTATAAGATGTAAGGAAGAAGTCCAGTTTCAATATTCTGCATATTACTAGCCAGTTCTCCAAGCATCATTTATTAAATACAAAAACATTTCCTCATTACTTGTTTTTGTCAGATTTGTCTAAACTGAGATGGTTGTAGCTGTGTGGTCTTATTTCTGAGTTCTCTATTCTGTTCTATTTGTCTATATCTCTGTTTTTGTCCCAGTACCATGTGGCTTTGATTATTGTAGCCATGTAGTATAGTTTAAAGTTTAATAGTGTGATGCCTACAGCTTTTGTCTTTGTTCTTATGCTTAAAGTTGTCTTGGCTATATTAGCATTTTTTTTTGGTTCCATATGGATTTTAAATTTTAAAGTAGTTTAATTCTGTGAAAAATGTCAATGGTAGTTTAATGGGAATAGAGCTGAATCTGTATATTACTTTGGGCAGTATGGTCATTTTCACAATATTGCTTCTTCCTATCCATGAGCATGGAACGTTTTTCCATTTGTTTGTGTAATCTCTGATTTCCTTCAGCAGTGGTTTGAAATTCTCCTTGAAAAGATCCTCCAGTTCCCTTGTTAGCTGAAGTCCTAGGTATTTTATTCCCTTTGTAGCAATTGTAAATGGGACTTTATTCATGATTTGGCTCTCTGCTTGTCTGTTGTTGGTGTATAGGAAGGTTTTTGACTTTTGCACATTGATTTTGTGTCCTCAGACTTTGCTGAAATTGCTTATCAGCTTAAGAAACTTCTGGGATGAGACAATGGAAGTTTCTAGATATAAGATGATGAAGACAATTTGGCTTCCTCTCTTTCTATTTGAATACCCTTTATTTCTTTCTCTTGCCTGATTGCCCTGGCCAAAACTTCCACTACTGTGTTAAATAGAAGTGCTGAGAGACAGCATCTTTGTCTTGTGCTTGTTTTCAAGGGGAATGCTACCAACTTTTGCCTATTCAGTATATTTTCTGTGTGTTTGTGATAAAGCACTCCTATTTTATTGATTTATGTTCTTTCAATACTTAATTTATTGATAGCTTTCAACATGAAGGGAAGTTAACTTTTATCAAAGGTCTTTTCAGTGTCTATCAAGATAATCATGTGGTTTTTGTCTTTAGATCTGTTTATATGATAAATTTAATTTCTTGATTTGCATATCTTGAACCTGTCTTGCATCCTGGCTATTAAGCCAACTTGATTGTGATGGATAAGGTTTTTGATGTGCTGCTATATTTGATTGGCCAGTATTTTATTGAGAATTTTTGCATCAAGATTCATTAATTTCTGCATTTATAGATTGAATATATATGTATTAAAAATACTACCAATAGTAAGACAAGGACAGTGATCAATCAGAATATATACTTTACTATTACAAAAGATGCCAAACCAATTATAAATGATGCCACATATAAACAACCAATGTAAGCCTGCTTATGCATAACAAACTAATGTCAGCCCTACCTCTATTAACACATAGGGTCACTAATTCCTAGAAGTAAAATTTGAATATGTAGGGGTTTGAGACTACTTCCACCCAACCTCAGAGTTCATGCTCTTTTGCTGATACAATGCTATGTTTTTCATCAATACTAGATATTGTTTTAATCACTGGGTTTTATTCTAGAGACCCAAGGGAACCATTCATAAAAATTCTTGTAGAGAAGCAATATACATTTTTATTTGTTTGCTCTTTATTAATCGTCTTTGTTTCATGTTCTTTTCTGTATTCTGCTGATCCTTGTTTGCCTCTCTCTCTTTCATCAAAACCGTGATACACTGATTTAAACCAGCAACATTAATCCTTTTCATTATAGTATAGGAATATCCAACCAGGTTACAGATCAATTATGTCTGTTTTCACAGTAGTAGTTTCAAAAATTAAGCAGATAGTTTTGAGGCAAGGCAGAATTACATTCAAAAAGTGCTGCCTAATTTTATTCCAGTGATACTTTCATTAAAGAGGAGGGGCAAATCATCCTGTAAGATTTCCTTACTGTCATGGTTATTGTTGCCATTCTATGACTTCTACCTTATTCACATTTATCTTCATATACACTTTGAACTCAGGCAAATGAACAACAACAAAAAGTACATTGGAAATAACACTGGTTAAATTGTCAGGTGATACAGTTTGAAGCTAATGCTCACTCAAACATTTTAGCTTGTGTTTTATTATTCAGATACTCTTCCACCACTACTGTTTCCATTCAACTTTTTAAATTTGTTGATGCTAGGCTGTTTGTTGCACACATTTCTCTTGGCATGTCGATATTCAATGTAGAGTTTTCCCCTTATTCACAATAAGTAATCCTCTTACTATTTAATGGTTTCCACAATTACATGCTACTCTGTCTGATTAGAATGTTGTAAATTAAATATTATAATATTATAAAAAATATGAATCACTTTTATCTTTTAACAAATATTTCAATTCAATCCTTGAATTGTCTTTTTTTAAACATTTATCTATCCAAATAAGTTTAATAGATTTCAACAAAATATTGAAGTAGCATATTTACTAAGATTTTTTAAAATTGGAAATGCAAAGCTAGAATTGAATGGGGAATTAGAAATATTATTGTCCAGAAACCTACAATTTATTTTCAGATATAAGTTATGAGGAGCAGATCCTTGTAGGAAGTGGTGGCTCCATCTTGCTTATGCCTGAATGCTGAGTTTTTGTAATTTCATAATAGAAAGTCTGTTGTTATCACACTCTACACCATGCCTTCCAACCTAAAATAAATGTGTAAGAAAACTGATATCACATTTTACTGACCTTAATACATTTATATTTTTTCACATTTTAACAACTCTTAGTAGATTGCATTTTACCACCCAAGAATCTTATAATTATTCTCACACAGGTGGCAGATGTTAAATAGTTGTTATTGCCCACAAGTGTTAAATTGGTCTGAAAAACTTCCATTGGCATCTTCTGGTAAAATAAATAAAATAGCAGTATCAAAACTTGCCAGAGCTTGGAAAGTAATCCTGGAGATGACAGTGGAACACTATTTCAGGAAATAATGTATATCAATATTCTTGACCACACAAAGGATGATATTTTGTGACAGCGTGGACAGCAATAGCACTAAGTCAGAAAAAATCTAGAAAAGTTAAACTCAGAATATAAAGAAATTTCAGAATATTAAACAATTTTGTTTTATACACACATGAGCAAATGTGCCATCCTTTGCTGTCCCCCCTTCCCTTGCAAATTGGATTTACTATCTGCCCTTCTCTACCTTTCCTCATGCCCAGAAATGCTGATTTCTCTGGATCTCATCACCTGAACTCTCTTGCTTGGTATCTGTATCAGTCTGTTCTCACAAGTTAATAAAGGCATACCTTCAACTGGGTAATTTATAAAGAAAAGTTTAATGGACTCACAGTTCCACATGGCTGTGGAGGCCACCCAATCATGGCCACAGGCAAAGGTGGAGCATGTCTTACATGGTGGCATGCAAGAGAGAAGTGCCAACCAAAATGGGAAAAAACCCCTTATAAACCAGCAGGTCTTGTAAGAACTCACTCACCATCATGAGAACAGCATGAGAGTAACTGCCCCCATGATTAAATTACCTCTCACCAGTTCCCTCCCATGAAATGTGGGAATTATTGAAACTACAATTGAAGATGAGATTTGGGTAGGCACACAGCCAAACCATATCAGTCTCTTTTGATTGTATTTGTCCAAAGATTTCAGATGCCATCAGTAAATCACTCCTATGTATCTCATGTGGACACTCTTCCCTCCAGGGTGCTTGCTTTCTTTGAGCTCTTTCAGCATTATTTATTTCTCTTTCTTTTCATTCCTATGGGTGGAAATAGTTTCTAGCTCCTTCTATCTTTAGTGTCACATCATTTTTTGTTTGTACCTTTAACTATATCCATATGTTATTACTAAATCCCTCCATTTGAATAATTTGAGTTAAAATAAGTGTTCCTCCAGGATTCTGATTAATACTAGAATGTATATTAAATATGTGTTAAACAATTCTGTCAAAGTTTATCTAAAAGAGTTTTTCAATAAGAGAAAAACAAAGTACCATAAAATCTAATTGCTATAAACACTGTATCATAACTTAATTGCCATTGCTTTTTTAAATACAAAATATAATGGTATATCTTATAATTTATGACATCTTAGATTTGAAAAAATATACTATTTTAATTTACAAATACTTGACTGTGTTTATCTTTCAATTATTTTGTAACTTGGAGTTATAAAAGGGGATGTGTATAATTTATTGGCTCTACTTAATATCTAAAGGAAATTAAACCTTGTAATGAAAGAAACACAATCCTGCCTAGATTTCACCAACCTAATCTGTTTAATAAAACCACATAAACTTGTTGTTTCAGTTAGCCTGCTATACTTTAAGATAACTTTTAGTTTTTTAAAGCAACTTGTTTTTAATGCTGTGTTTTCCATCTGTAACATCTTTCAGTAAAGCAAAATCCAATCAAATCAATTTATTTGGTCTTTTCTGTACTTACCTTATCTATATTGCAAGCTTACTTTTAGTATCTCTTATCAGTGAAGCTTTCTTTGAATATTCTAGCCCATACTGTCCTTTTAATTCTAAAGTTATTGTAAAAGACTCTTTGTATTACACATTTCATAAAATATTTAATGACAAGTATCTAATCACAAATGTTAAATATATAATGATTTGGCCCTAAGTCTTCTGGAAGTTAAATGATTAAGTGACATTAATCAATTCATTCCACACAAAAAATGTAAAATTGCAACTGTCAGAATTTCTGGAACAAAAACTCTGTCATGCAAGAACAAACTTCATGCTCAATGCTAAGAGCTAAGGAGATGCATTCCCATAGAAGGCAAGATCACTAAATGAGAGAAAGGGGTTTGGGGATTTAAGAAGCACAAGATTTTTAATGACATTCTTCAAGGAAAATGAAGCATGATGTACTTGAATAAATAAAAAAAAGTTTATATCCTTGTAAAATTCCTTATTAATAATAAATTTTCTAAAAAATAGTAAGCCCGTATATTTGTCTGTTTTTTTTTAAATTTATACCCCTGTAAAACATAAAAACATAAAACTAATCACTTGGATATGTTCTTTGTAAATACAAGATGAATGTGATGTAATTTAAATATAACATATGATGTGTGAAGCCAGAAAATCTGTCTTCCAATTTTTAAGATTTTCTGTCTCATTTACTATTACTGTTCATGAATATTTATGAACAGTATTTATTTCACTCTGTCTAATCTCAATATTGTTATGTGGTTCAAATCTGATAAGGTATATAAAAGTGCTTTATAAATTGCAAAATTCAATGTAGTAATTTAACATGTAGAACAGTTACTATATAAATCAATGGTACATTTGAAGGCAGAGCTGAACTTCTGGTCTATGGAAGCTAATGACTTGACTTCAAATAAAGAGGAAAATTAATCTTAATAAGTGTTGTATGTACTGGTTTAATAATTTCTGTTAACTAATTAGTTAGATAAATGTGCTGCTCCCTTTAATATGGGCTCCTTTGTTGCTGACAGAAGAAAAATAAATGTAGTTTTAGACTAGGTATACAAATGAATATAAAAAAGCATTGTTTTGAATTTTAACAGACTGATGTTTATAACAAAGTTCTAACACTTATAAGCTTGATATTTTTGCTAAATTATTTTGTAGCAATAAATCTCTGTAATCTATGAAACAAAATAACTTTTGTCTTACAGATAAATTTCTTTTCATTTATAAGAGGGCTCAGCATTAAATATTATATGCTCAATAAATATTAACCTTTAATAGTTGTACAGTTGTGACTTTGAATTTTGCATTTACATATCACAAATCCCATCTTAGCAGTAATTATTATAGGAACTTATTATGTGAAACACGCCACCATCTGACCCTTTGTTTCCTGAAGGCTGATAACTATTTTAAATTGGAAATACATGTATTCAGTTTATTTAAAACTTCAAATATGTTCTTCGAATTTGTAAATTATTTAAGTCAAATAACATTTCCTTGATGCTCAGAACATTCATGTAACTAATCAAAAAAGGGCATTAAAATAAATAGCTGATTTATAGATGTAGATGGACAAATAGGATAGATAAGTAAGTAGGTAGATAGATAAGTAGATGATAAACAAGAAAATAGCACCCAACCTCCATTGATTGCATTGTAGAATTGGTATAGTGAATGTTTATTCTACTCTGTGAAATAAATTACAATAGGTATCTTTATTTAGTAATTTTTAAAATATTTTTTTCTACCCATGGCCAAAGGACTAGACAAAATTTTGAATTTCTTCAGACTTGGCACAATCCATTTAATTTTTTTTTTTTTTGAGACGAAGTTTTGCTCTTGTTGCCCAGGCTGGAGTGCAATCGTGCAATCTCAGTTCACTGAAACCTCCGCTTCCTGGTTTCAAGAGATTCTCCTGCCTCAGCCTCCCTAGTAGCTGAGATTACATGTGCCCACCAACATGCCCGGCTACTTTTTTATATTTTTAGTAGAGACGGGGTTTCACCATCTTGGCCAGCTGGCCAAGCTGGCCTCGAATTCATGACCTCAGGTTATTCACCTGCCTTGGACTTTCAAAGTGCTGGTATTATAGGCTTGAGCTACCTTGTTTAGTGAATGCCAGAGTTGTAAGAAAATATTGTTTTATTCATTTCTCATTTAGTCTAATAACCTTAGCCTTACATCTTAACCCATGTTTTAAAACTATTTCCCTCCTTATCTGTGATCTACCTTTTCTCAGAATAACTTAACTGTAAGGAAAATGAAACATATTTATGTATTTTTTAAAAAAACCTCCTTTGTAAGGGGCTTATTATCTGTAGAAAATAAATCCAGAATTTTCTATTGCATATTATTCAATCTTTATAAAAATTTATATTGTTAACTTCAATGCTATTTACTAAGTTCTTTTGATATTTTAATATTATCTGTTGATTGAATCTAATTTTAAATCTACTAATTACATTTTTAAACCTAAATTCTTTTCAATACTCAGGGTCAGTTGTTAGTGCACAACATAGACTTTAAATGTTTCAAGTTAAGATGCACATAAATTGAATTAAAAATGGTATGCAGCCTGTGATTATGGCTATGCAGAATTGTAGATGCATAAATAAAAAGATGGGATGGCACAAAAGCAACAAAATGTTGATTTGCAGTGAGATGGAATACCTACTGATTCTCATTTTTTTATTTTTACTATTGTTATGATATCCCTAAAGTACTTTTTAAATTAAACTCTACAAATGTGAGTACCCATAATATATAATACTGTTCTTACACTCCGCAGGGCTTGTCTAATAGAAGATTGTACTAGCTTAGAATGGAGAATTAAATGGTAAGATAAGCAGGAAACTCATGAGCAATCAGCAACTGATTTTTGAAAACTATTCACTGGGCTAGGCGTAGCAGGGAATATATAACAGTGAAAAAAACAATTTCCTTGACTTAACAAGCCTAACTCTTTAAGAAATAACAGACTTTATTACTTTAATGCATTTCCTTAATTTGTTTTGCAAATACTTAAGCTTATCTGCCACCTATATTTTGATTTCTACTGAAACTTAAGAAGGAATAATCATATGTACAGCACCGTAAAGCTGGTAGACATTGGCAGAAAATGTTGTTTTTAGTTTATCGTAGATACAATTCCAAAACCAAAAATAGCTCAGTCTTCCAGTTTTAACACAGATGCTCCAAAGACAATTTAATAAAAGTTTTGATTTTTGAATTATCCATAATTCGCTGAATAGCAAGTTGTTAATTTCTTGGTTTTGAACAGGACTCCTTCTACCACAGAGTACTGCTTGAGGCAAAATTTAGTGTCCTTTTATAATTTGTAGGCTTGGGATTTATCTGTTCAACACTTTCCACCAAACGTCACTCTATATTTTTGCCTGGATTAATTACAATATACACAACAAGTTAAATGGAACTGCATAGCTATCTAAGACAGCTTAGGTGTTAATGGTGACATTTAAATTTGTGATTTCCAGGAATAGCAGGTTTTATTTAATTCCTGTGGTGATCTTTCAAATATAGCACAATATGTCCATAACAGTGTCTGTAGAAAGGGAAGTGCACATTGTTAATTTAAAACTTCCTAGCTTAGTTTACTGCATAGCTGAAAAGTTTCCTGACATGATAGATATCATTCTTTCTCATGTCAGATTGCCTTTTCATACCAGGACAGAGATTGATATCATTATTTTTAATAGTTTCATAATATTCCATTGTATAGATTTAATGTAATTTATTTCAGTGGTCATCCACTGATAAATCATCAAGTTGTTTCTAGTCATTTGTTGTTATAAATTATGCTGCACAAATTTTTCTCTGTGATTTTATGCACTTTGGAAATTTTTATCTATAAAATAAATTTCAAGAAGTAGATGTGGATGTGTATTTTAAATTTTGAAAGAAGTCATTTGTACTCTAAAAAGTTGAAATAATATATGATTTCCAGTCCTTTATTAATAGTAGGCAGTGTCAGGCATTGTGCTTTCTGTCAATTTGACAGCTGAAAAGATTTGTCTTGAGATATATTTTATTAAATAGTTGTGGTCTTGGTTTGAAGGCTCCAACTAAGAGCCCTGTATTCCCATTTACCTTTGTTGCAGTCTCTCAAGTTGACTATTGTTAGCAGGAAATTTGGCAACTTGGTGTGCAATAGTATGCTTTTATATTACTGTAGAGATCTCATGAATATCACCCATTGTTCCCTGGATAAAAATTCTACAAAAAATCAAACTGTACAGTATTTGTAACTTCTGTAAAACTTCCAATATCAAACGTAATAGCACAAAAAGCAACTTTTTAAGGTTAAAATGAATTGTTTTATGAAGTAGCAGAATGTAGATTGTTGATCCTGAGGAAGTATTTTGAAGGTAATTTTGGCAAATAGGGAATTTTATTGTGATGGCCACCCATTGAAAATTTAATTGTTCAAAAAGTAATAAGGTTGTATTGGAATGCAACTTATCTCCAAACCCTGAACCTTAAAAATAACATTAAGTCTGTATGGACTTGATATATATCTCGTTGTGAATAAAATGATCCTTCTGATTTGATAAAAACATAATTTTATTGGGGTCCATTTTCTGAACAGATGAATATGAGATTAGTTTTCCCAAATCTAGTGGGGCTCTGCTCTGGTGAATGCCACTGAATGACTATAATCTGAGGAAGCTTGTATTCTTAGAAAAGTCCTGCTGTGTTTGAAATATCAATTCTCTAAATAATAATCTGTTTCTCTAAACCAGTAGTCCCTTACATAATCTCTTCTGTCTTCACCTATTCAAACTGTGACATATTTAAATTGAATAAATATGGAATAATAGTATGGTTACGCATAATGGTTGTTGTAAGGAATATCGCCGAGTTTAAAATGAGGAAACTGAGACCAGCCTAGGAAAATTAAATGCCAATTTATTAAGCTTCCGGGCGAGGTTCTGTGGTCCGGACAGTGGGGGCCAGAGAAGTCGCGCTCAACTTCCCAGGGCAAGGGGTTTTATAGGGGTCAGAGGCCATCGGGTGGACATTGGGAGACAAAGCATAGGGCAATCGATTGGGTATTGGGAAGCAGAGCTTGGTCAGGGCGAGCTGCTACTGGTAGGTAGGCGGGATTTTCAGTGTGCGGGCATTAGGGGCGATCGATTGGCTATTG
>PVKV010005716.1:39936-112271 GCA_004027835.1 Alouatta palliata | reverse complement strand
CTCCATCTCGAAAAAAAAAAAAAAAAAAATTAGGCAGGCATAGTGGCACATGCCTGTAATTGCAGCTACTCAGGAGGCTGAGGTAGGAGAACTGCTTGAACCCAGGAGGAGGAAGTTGCAGTGAGCCGAGATCACGCCACTGCACTCCAGCCTGGGTGACAGAGTGAGGCTCCATCTCAAAATAAATAAATAAAGTGTAATGAGATTGGTTGTAACATGAAGGGTAAATGCTTGAAGGGGTGGATACCCCATTATTATACATTGCATGCCTGTATCAAAACATCTCATGTACCCCGTAAATATATACATCTACTATGTACCCACAAAAAATTTAAAAATTAAAGTGTACGAGAGGTTGTACACGGTTATGTGCAAATACTAGGCCATTTTGTAGTAGGGACCGGAGCATCAGCGGGGGTCCTGGGTCCTGGGTCCCCACCACCTAGGACTTTACCTTCATGTATTATGCAGGTTTTCCAACAGAGGGCAGTAAAGAGTTGGAGGAAGAGGGGCCAGGCGGGCTAGGATTGGGTTTCACTCACTTTGGCCATGTTCTCACAGTCCAGCGGCTTCCTCAAGCATCCCTGCGCATACAGCATGCCACATTGTTCACTGGGCAAGAAAGAACAGACTGTGTCACCCCAACAGTCCCAGGGAGACCAGATGGGGCCAGAGGGAGGGCCACCAGAGAGGGCCCTGGGTTACTGTGAGATGCCTGCACCCTAGCGGGGCTGCCCCAAGCAGGCGTGGGGACATAACCAGCACCGCCATCTCTGGGCCCTGCAGTTCTGCCTGAATGGCCCTGAAGATCTCCAGACCTCCAGTGAAGGCCACAGTGACTCCTGTGGTCCTGCTGTGAAGCCGCTCTGGAAAGAGTGCAGGGGAGTCAGGCTCTTAACCGAGATCGCCACCAACGGTGCCCCCTCCTTAGCCCCTGGCCCTGTCCCTTCCCTGGCCCCAGCCCCCATCCCTGCCCCAGTCCTATCCTGGATTCTGCTCTTGGCTGGACATCAGCTCCTGCTGCAGCCCCTGAACCCCGCCCCCGTCCCCATCCTGGAATTCTCCTGGCCTGGTCTTCCGGCTTTGTCTTACCTCCTTTGCCTCCTGCTCCAACTAGCTCAGGTTTTTACTGATAAGGATGACGTTCAGACCCCTCCAGTGGAGCTGCAGGGGATTCATTCATTTATTCATTCATTAAGTCAACAAATAGTGCCTTCACGCTGACTGCCTCTTGTACAAGGTTGCTATAGGTACTGCCAATAGAGGTGAATGCAAGGGGAAAACAACAGCCTGCCCTTGCAGAGCGTGTGAACGTATTCCAGGGAGCCAGGACTGCACCGTGGAGCCAGGAATGCATGTGCAAAGGCCCTGTCTGGCAGCTTAGAGGGCAGTTTCTCAGTGAACTGCTGTCTATGAGTTCAGCGAGATGGACCCAGGACCAGATCACAGGGCCTGCAATGTCCCAGTAAAGACTATGGCGTTGAAGCTGGGTGTGGTGGCTCATGCCTGTAATCCAGCACTTTTTTTTTTTTTTGAGAGAGAGAGTCTCACTCTGTCACCCAGGCTGGAGTGCAGTGGCTCACTGCAATCTCTGCCTCTTGGGTTCAAGCAATTCTTCTGCCTCTATCTCCTGGGTAGCTGGGATTACAGGGGCACACAACCATGCCCAGCTAATTTTTGTATTTTTAGTAGACATGGAGTTTCGCCATGTTGGCCAGGCTGTTTTCGAACTTCTGACCTCAGGTGATCTGCCACCACGCCCAGTCTGTAATCCCAGGCTGAGCCACCACGCCCAGCCCGTAATCCCAACACTTTGGGAGGCTGAGGCAGGAGGATTGCTTGAGCCCAGGAGGTCAAGAGCAGCCTCAGCAACCCAGGGATAGTGAGACCCCATCCCTAAAATAGGATTTTTGCTTTTATTCTCAGTGACAACAAAAATCCAGTAATTCAAGTGTTTGTCACTTCCCTCATTCATCTCTTCATTCAAAATGTGTTTACTGAGCACCTGCTCTTTGCTAATGGTGCTGGGGACACAGAGCGACCAGGACAGACCCAGTCTCGCCCCCTCCCATGCACCCTCAGTAGCCAGAGGTCTGTTTCTTTCCCTCTCTCTCTCTTTTCTTTCTTTTTCTCTCTTTCTTTTTTTAAGATGGAGTCTCGCTCTTCTTCCTAGGCTGGAGTGCAGTGGCATGATCTCAGCTCACTTCAGCCTCCGCCTCCTGAGTTTAAGCAATTCTCTTCCCTCAGCCTCCCAAGTAGCTGGGATTAGAATGGGATGAAAATGCCTTGAATGCCCTTCCCCTTGAAACGCATTAGGAGGTATTAGTGGAGTGGGTGTTGGTCGGCATTTCAGTTCATGTCTGACCCTCTCATCCTGCATAGCTGAGGGTGATGTTACATGGGACTGAGTAACCATCACCTTTGGAGGGAGGCTGTGCCTAAACCTCTCGACAGCCCCATGCATCTGGGAGGCTGATGCTGTGAAGACATTCACTCATCCACTCAACACACACTTTGCCCAGCATCTACTCTGTGGTTGCCCTGGATTAGCTGGCACTGGCCAAGACACCCTCAGCCCTGTCCTCATGGGACTCCAGTCCAGTTAGTGACTCCAGACCTGTCCCCAGGCAGTGATGACCAGAGTGGTCATCACTACCCAGTGGCTTGCAACTAGCCACAAATAGCCTCTCACCTCAGCGTTGCCCTTCCCCTTGGGGGCTATCTCCTCCTCCCTTCTTACCTACTTCAGGACAAGGATCTGGCTTTTCTCCCATCTTTCCCCTGTATTATGACTTCTCCCTCTTCTGAAATATTCCCATCAGCATAGAAACCTGCCATGATCCCTCCCATCTTCCCCATCCAGGTTCCCTCCCTCCCTCCCTTCCTTCCATCTTCATCTAGGTACCCCTCCCTCCCTCCCTCCCTGCTTCTGTGCTCTTTTTTCCTCCCTCCCTTCTTTGCTTCCCTCCTTGCTTGCCCACTCTCTTTTTTTTTTCTTTTTTTTTTTTAAAGACAGAGTTTCACCATGTTGGTCAGGCTGGTCTTGAACTCCCGACCTCAGGTGATCCACCCACCTTGGCCTCCAAAGTAATTGGATTAGAGGTGTGAGCCACTGAGCCTAGCTGCTTGCCCACTCTTTCCCCTCCCTCCCTCTCTTTCTTTTCATTTTGAGACAAGGTCTCACTCTGTTGAGAACAGGTGAGATGGCACAATCATGGCTCACTGCAGCCTCGACCACCTGGGCTCAAGCAATTCTCCCATCTCAGCCTCACAAGTAGCTGAGACCACAGGCATACACCACCACGCTTGGCTAATTTTTTATTTTTTTTTGTAGAGATGGGGTCTAACTATGTTGTCCAGGCTGGTCTCGAACTCCTGGGCTCAACTGATGCTCTCACCTGATACTTCCAAAGTGCTGGTATTACAGGTGTAAGCCGCCATGCCCTGCCACTTCCCCATTTCTTACCATCCCACCCGTTCACTTGACATTGCCAAGAGGAAGCTCTCCTCTGGCTCTTTCCACACTCTCTTGTACTCTCTCCAATCAGATTCCCATCCCTGCCACGCCGAGGTAGGAAGATCAATTGTGGCCAAGAGTTAGAGACCTGAGCAAAATAGTGAGACCCCACAGAAAGAAAACAGAAAAGAAGGAAGGAAGGAAAGAGAAAGAAAGAGAGAGAAGAGAGAGAAAAGAAGAAAGAGAAAAAAAGAGAAAGAAAAAAAGAAAAAGAAAGAAAAGAAAAGAAAGAAAGAAAGAAGAAAGAGGCCGAAAGCCAGGCCTGGCTAGTATACCAGAGTTTAAGGAGTGAGGGAAAGACTGTGCTCCGGGTCCGAGGCTGGAAGTCCACCATGGGGCCACCAAGCTGCCACTCTCCAAGGCAGCTCCGCTCCTCAGGAACTCTTGCTAAACTCACTGAAAAGAGAGGTGCTGGGAGAGCCTCCTCTTTGAATTGTGATCCACTCACCCTCGGTGAGGAAGGGGAGCCGGAGGAAGTGCTGAGAAGGGAGGAGATGCTGGTTGACCTGTACCTACTTTTTTTTTTTTGAGACAGAGTCTTGCTCTGTCACCCAGCCTGGAATGCAATGGCACAATCTCAGCTCACTGCAACTGCTGCCTCTCAGGTTCAAGCAATTCTCCTGTCTCAGCCTTCTGAGTAGCTGGAATTACAGGGGTCTGCCACCATGCCCGGTTAATTTTTGTATTTTCGGCTGGGCGTGGTGGCTCACTCCTGTAATCCCAGCACTTCGGGAGGCCGAGGTGGGCAGATCACCCAAGGTCGGGGGTTCAAGTCCAGCCTGACCAACATGGAGAAACACTGTCTCTACTAAAAATACAAAATTAGCCGGGCATGGTGGTGCATGACTGTAATCCCAGCTACTCGGGAGGCTGAGGCAGCAGAATCGCTTGAACCTGGGAGGCAGAGGTTGTGGTGAGCCGAGATTGCGTCATTGCACTCCAGCCTGGGCAACAAAAGTGAAACTATTTCAAAAAAAAAAAAAAAAAATTAAACTATAAATTATGATTACTAGGCTGGGCTCGGTGGCTCACGCCTGTAATCCCAGCACTTTGGGAGACCAAGGCAGACAGATCACAAGGTCAGAAGTTCAAGACCAGCCTGACCAACATGGCGAAACTCCGTCTCTACTAAAAATACAAAAAACTTAGCTGGGTGTAGTGGCATGCGCCTGTAATCTTGCTACTCAGGAGGCTGAGGCAGGAGAATCGCTTGAACCCAGGAGGCGGAGGTTGCGGTGAGCCGGTATCGTGCCACTGCACTCCAGCCTGGGCAAGAGCAAGACTCCATCTCAAAAAAATATGATTACTACACTATCTGTGAGAACATCTTAGCAGTTTCTCCCACTGGACTGTGGCCTATGTGAGGGTTATACACTCCGCCTCAGCACAGGCCAGGTACCCAAAATGTGTGTGTTCAATTAATAAAATACAAGTAAATATAGAACCAGGGCAAAAATCTAGGGCCCTGGATTTCCCAACTACAGCTTCAGCTTCCACAGGACCAGGCATGGAGGCCTTGGGACCCCCATTCTCACAGAAATCAACCAACCCACCCCCCTTGGCGGGGGGAGACAAGAGGAACTGACCGTAAGGGTAAAGGCTTAGAGTTTTAATCAGTCTGCCACGAAAAGCTCCTGCCCATTCCCCATCCTGGGACCTCAGATCTTGGCTTTGGATTGGGACAAGGGACAGGGTAATACGCTGGGAGAGGTGAGTCAGTATGAACGCAGCTGAAGGACCAGAGCTGGGGCTGGAAGACAGGGCAGGGGCGAAGGAGCAGAAAGCAGCTGCTAACCCCAGGTCCTAGTCAGAAATCCGAGGCCTTTTACAGCAGCCAGGAGCCGACGTAGTGAAATCCACGTGTCATATCGTTCTCATCTGTAAAGTGCTGTCCCCTGGCGCCCAAAGCACCAGGGCAGGACTGAATCGGGCCTGAAGTGCCTGAAGGGTGTCACTTTAGGTCTGGAGCATCAGGAGGGGCCACCACGTTGGCCTAGAGAGTTGAGAGCAAGCATTACGTTGGCCTGGAGGGGCCTTCAGGAAATGCCACCTTGGTCCAGAGTCGGGAGGAAGATCCCCTGCCTTGGGTTAGGAGGGGCCATCATTTTGGGCCTGCAGAAGGAAGGAAACCATAGGGAGTCCCCAGAGCCCAGGATCAGGGAGGTGTAAGCAGGATGGAGACAGCAATAGGAAGTGAAACCTATCCCACGGCACAGCTGGACTCAGGAAACAAAATCAGGCTGAGAGGGTGGAGCTGAGCTCAAGGAGGAGGAGGAGGAGGAGGAGGCAGAAGGGAGAGCAAAAACTAGAACCAGCTCATGGAACCAAAGCCCAGCCCGGGCAGCAAACCAGGACTCAGCTGGTCGGGCACGGCGGCCCACACCTGTAATCCCAGCACTTTGGGAGGTGAGGTGGGCAGATCACCTGAGGCCAGAAGTTCAAGGCCAGCCTGGACAACATGGTGAAAACTCATCTCCACTAAAAATACAAAAATTAGCCAGGCATGGGGATGCCCACCTGTTATCCCTGCTAGTTTTAAGACTGAGGCAGGAGAATCGCTGGAACCTGGGAGGTGGAGGTTGCAGTGAGCGAGATCGTGCCACTGCACTCCAGCCTGGGCAACGGAGACCCTGTCTCTAAAAACAAAACAAAGATGCAGTCTAGCGGGAGGGAAGTTCTGGGAGTGGAGCTAGGATGGGAGATACAGCCGACGGAGTGAAGGAAGACAGCAGGGAAGCCGTGTCATATCCTGAGTTCCTGTGGGAGGAACGGGAACAAGCCCCCGTGCCATGAGCAGAAACCAAACTCGGAAAGGCAGCGCACAGCCCGGTGTGCTGGCTCGCACCTGTAACCCCAGCACCTTGGGACGCCAAGGTGGGAGGATCTCTTGAGCCCAGGAGTTTAAGACAAGCCTGGGCAACATAATGAGACCTTCTTCCCTCTTCAAATGGTCAGAAGAAAAATTGACCAGGCAACTGGGTGTGCTGGCGTAGGTCTACAGTCCCAAAACTCTGGAAGGCTGAGGTGGGAGGATCACTTGAGCCCGTGGTCGAGGCCGCAGTGAATGCTGACCCTGCCACTGCACTCTAGCCTGGGTGACAGAGACCCTACCTCAGAAAAAAAAGGGAACGACAGTAAAAAGAAAAGCAAAAGACAAAATATGACATGGTGAGCCCCCAGAGTGGAAAGTTTAAGGAGCAACTATTTATCAAAGGCTGGAGCCAAGCCCCAGGGGAAGGCTCAGAACCAGGGGGCAGGGTCAGGATCAGCGGGGCGGAACCAGGTCGAAGGGTAGTGGGGCCCCCGGTCTCCACAGCAGGGGTTAAACTATATCCAATACAAGGCATTATCCAAGGGAACCGGATTAGCCCCCATGGGTGACACCAAGATGGGAGCGGGGGATGGCGGTTGATAAGAGACACAGGGGACAGAGTCAGGTTCCAGAGGCAGCAAGGCCTACCCCCAAACTGCAGAGTCAGGTAGTCAGGTTGGGAAGTAGAATCATGGCTAGGCCCGCGGCCCCGGGTCTTGCTCAGGCTCGGTCCCCGGCACGTCGCGGATGTCTGGCAGCAGGCGGCAGCCAGCCACGATATCCAGGCGCTCAGCCAGCGCGCAGAGGTCCCCGCGTGCCAGGCGCACGCTGTGGGCCGCCGCCAGCCCCGCCGCCTGGGCTGCCGCCAGCCTACTAGCCAGGGCGGCCACGTCGCGGCCCGCACGGCGGTACACACCGCTCACGGCGGCCGCCACGTCGTGGTCCAGCCGAACCTGGCTCTCCGCCAGCCGAAGTTGCAGAAGCGAGCGCGCGGGGGCGGGCGCCGGGGTCTCCTCCGCGCCCCAGGCCTCCTCCACCAATTCCCGCTGCACCACGAGCGGAGGCAGGTCCCTGGGCGCGGCCGTCGGCTCCGGCTCCGGGTCCGAGTCGGTCTCCGCGGCTTCCCCAGCCACCCGCAACCCCGTGGGGCGGCCGCGCGTCGGGCCCGAAGGACCCAGGTACAGCTCCTCCTCCTCCGACGAGGACGCAGAGGACTCCGAATCCGTTTCGGTCGCTTCCCCCGGCACCACCGTCTCCAGCCTCCGCGGGTGCCTCCGCCGCCGACCCTGGGACGCCATGGCGCCGAGCTAGGGGAGAAGAGCGACGGGACTGCACGTGAGACGGGCGCCGCGGTGGGTAAAACGCGCAGGACCTGGATTCCCAGCCCCTTCGCTGATTCTCTTAACGACTTGGGGTCAGCTGCTCCCCCTGCCTGGGCCTCAGTTTCCTGTTCTGTAAACTGGGTGATGATGGGGGTTACTGGACCCCAGGCTCTTCAGTGTACAGATGGGGAAACTGACCAGCTCGATTGTGGCTCTGGGGCCCGAGTTCCCGGAGTCCCAAGCTGAGCTCTTTACGAATTTGCCTCTCAGTAGAGGCCACACCCTCCACCTGGGCCACCATGCCAGTCTTAGACCCGGAAACACAGGGGCCCGTGAGCTGCTCGGGACCAGTGCCGGAGTCTCAGAAAGGATGACAGCCCGACTGGACTCCGCAGGGGGCACTCATGGGATGAGGGAAGCGCTATCACCAAAGACCGTACCCGGCAGCTGACGCTCCGAGCCTGCGGAATCTGCTTCCTAGCCGGAGTGCTGCGTCCTCACCGTGGCAGCTGAAGGGCTGTGATCTCGACCAATAGGGGAGCGGGTTGGGCGGGCAATAGCGGCCAAGTCACGTGGACTCGCCCGGCTACCAATCAGGAAGCAAGTTCTCAGCATCAGCTTTGAGGGCGTGTGCAGAAGACGCAACTGAATGGAGGAACCGCCAATAGAGAAGCGGCTGGGCCGGCTCTTCCGGGTTGTGCGGCGAAGACAGTCTGTAGTGGACAAATAGGGGTTTTAAAAGCCGAATATGTCACGAGTAAAACCAGTAATTCGGCCAATAGGAATGCTCGAGAACCCGGAAATAGAGAAGGGACGGAAGTAAGGGCAGAAGATGTCACGTGTGGCCAATCAGAGGCGGAGTAGGCCCGCCCCCTAATGTCCCAGGCTCACGCGCGCACCACGTGAAGCTGAAGAGAGGAGGCGGGGCTAGTGTAAAACACCAATAGAAGCGGTTGTAGGAGGGCTCGCGCCCTGACGCGAGAGGCGGGGCTTACCTAGCCTGGCCAATGAGAGCGGGAAGGCTGGGCGCTTCTTTAGGCGCGCGAGGAGGGCGCATGGCGGATGCTGTGCTGTTCGAGTTTCTTTTTTTTTTTTTGAGACGGAGTTTCGCTCTTGTTACCCAGGCTGGAGTGCAATGGCGCGATCTCGGCTCACCGCAACCTCCGCCTCCTGGGTTCAAGCTATTCTCCTGCCTCAGCCTCCCGAGTAGCTGGGACTACAGGCACATGCCACCATGCCCAGCTAGTTTTTGTATTTTTAGTAGAGACGGGGTTTCACCATGTTGACCAGGATGGTCTCGATCTCTTGACCTCGTGATCCGCCCGCCTCGGCCTCCCAAAGTGCTGGGATTACAGGCGTGAGCCACCGCGCCCGGCCTGTTCGAGTTTCTTCACACGGAGATGGTGGCGGAGCTGTGGGCTCACAAACCCGACCCCGGCCCGGGGGTGAGCGCCGAGCCCCGGGGGAAGCAACCGGGGGCCGCCACGGTAACCCCTCGGGAAGCGTGGAGGGCGCGTCAGCCGTCCGGGTTCGAACCCCAGCCCAGCCCCGGCCTTGCAGGTCAACATCTGGCGCTGGCTTCTTCCTCTGGAAAGTTGGGTTCGCGACGGTGCCGGCTCGGGGTTATTGCTAAACTGAGCGAGATGACGCAAGGTAAAGCAGTTAGCTCAAGGCCTGAGTAAGCGGCCGGTAATCGCAGTAATGCTGTTATTGGGCGTGTGCCGAGGACTCGCCTCCGCCACTCACTAGGTGTGCGACCCAGTGACTTAATCTTTTTGTGTCCTAGTTTTCTCTTTTGTAAAGTAACCATCATAACGTACCTAAGCCTCAGAGTGGGACATTTATTCATTCGACACCCACTTAGTGAGCACCTGTTGTATTCCAGGCACTGTTTAATACAGAATCCCTGTCCTCCTGAAGCTTACATTTCACTAGGGTAGTCAAATAATTAACAGAAATATGCCGCTGGGCCAGTGGCTCACGCCTGTGATCCCAGCACTTTGGGAGGCCGAGGTGGGGCTGATCACCTGAGGTCAGGAGTTCGACACCAGCCTGGCCAGCATGGCGATCCCCGTCTCTACTAAAAATACAAAAATTAGCCGGGCGTGGTGGTGAGTGCTTGTAATCCCAGCTACTTAGAATTCTGAGGCAGGAAAGTCACTTGAACCCAGGAGGCGGAGGTCAGGAGTTCAAGACCAACCTGGCCAACATGGTGAAACCCTGTCTCTACAAAAATTAGCCAGCCATGATGGTGAGTGCCTGTAATCCCAGCTGCACGGGAGGCTGAGGCAGGAGAATGGCTTGAACCCAGGAGGCGGAGGTTGCAGTGAGCTGAGGTCCCACCATTGCACTCCTACCTGGGCAATGGCGGGACCTCAGGACCAAAAAAAGAGATGAGTTTTGCTGTATTGCCCAGGCTGGTCTCGAACCCCTAGGCTCAAGCGATTCTCCTGCCGAAGCCTCTCAAAGTGCTAGGATTATAAGCGTGAATTACTGTGACCGGCCTGGGAGTGTGTGTGTGTGTGTGTGTGTGTATGTGTATGACAGGGTCCTGCTCTGTCACCCAGGCTGGCTGTAGTGCGGTGGTGCAGTCATGGCTCATGGCTGCCTCAATCTCCTGGGCTCAAGTGACCATCCCACTCCTCAGCTTCCCAAGTAGCTGGGACCACAAGCAGGGCTGGCACCACCATGCCTGGCTAATTTCTTTTTTTTTTTTTTTTTTTTTTTTTTTTGAGACGGAGTTTCGCTCTTGTTACCCAGGCTGGAGTGCAATGGCGCGATCTCAGCTCACCGCAACCTCCGCCTCCTGGGTTCAAGCAGTTCTCCTGCCTCAGCCTCCTGAGTAGCTGGGACTACAGGCACGTGCCACCATGCCCAGCTAATTTTTGTATTTTTAGTAGAGACGGGGTTTCACCATGTTGACCAGGATGGTCTCGGTCTCTTGACCTCGTGATCCACCCACCTCGGCCTCCCAAAGTGCTGGGATTACAGGCGTGAGCCACCGCGCCCGGCCGCCTGGCTAATTTCTGTATTTTTAGTAGAAATGGGGTTTTGCCATGTTGGCCAGGCTGGTCTCAGAACTCCCAACGTCAGGTGATCCGCATGCCTTGGCCTCCCAAAGTGCTAGGATCATAGGCATGAGCTAAGGCGCTGGGCCTTGTTTCGTTTTGTTTTGTTTTTGAGATGGGGGTATCACTCTGTCACCCAGGCTGCAATGCAGTGTCGCAGTGTTGGCTCACTGCAGCCTCCACCTCAAAGGCTCAAGCAATCCTCCCCACTCAGCCTCCCGAGTAGTTGGGACTACTCTGAGAAAACATGGGGATTACTCATTGAACCATCAAAAATCTTTGCCCTCCTGGAGCTTCGTCATCGTTGGAGGAGACAGACGAGTCAATGAGTAAAGTATCTGGTACATTGTGTAACTGCTATGAGGAAGGTACAGCCCGGCCCAGGGAGTGTGCATCTGCCTGGGGGCGGGTAGTGGTGTCTCAACACTCCATATCCTTACTGGCTTTCAAACCAGAAGCCCCGGAGTCCCAACACCTGCCTTTTCTCCCTCACCTGCAGTCCTCCACCGGGCTGTGTCCCGTCTGCTGTCTAAATACCTTTCCTGGGTGGCCCCTCCTCTGCCCTTGTCCAGCGCTTTCTCCTCTGCTCCTGTAAAAGGAGACTGCTCCCTCCTCCTGGCTCATTCCACCTGTTCATCCTTTGGATCTGAGCTCAACTGTCCTTCCCCAGGGAAGCATTCCCTGTGCTCCCACTCGACTTTGGATCTACTTAGTACATTGTCTGGTCTCCCTCTCCCACTTTTTTCTTAGTAGGCTTCATCACACTCAATAAGGATGTATTTGATTTTTTTTTTTTTTTTTTTTTTTTTTTGAGACGGGGTCTAGCTGTCACCCAGGCTGGAGTGCAGTGGCACGATCTTGGCTCACTATAACCTCTACCTCGAGGATTCAAGCTATTCCCCTGCCTCAGCCTCCCGAGTAGTTGGGATTACAGGGCTGCGCCACTTTGCCCAGCAAATTTTGTATTTTTAGTAGAGATGGGGTTTCTCCATGTTGGCTGGTCTTGAACTCCCAACCTCAGGTGATCTGCATGCCTCGGCCTCCCAAAGTGCTGGGATTACAGGCGTGAGCCACTGCCCCCGGGCTTGATCTACTTTTTTAAGAGTCTTGCTCTGTCACCCAAGCTGGAGTGCAGTGGCATGATCGTAGTTCACTGTAGCCTCACACTCCTGGGCTCAAGTGATCCTCCCACCTCAGCCTCCCAAGTAGCTAGGCGTGCAGGAGCACAGCACCATGCCGTGCTAATTTTTTTTTAAATTTTTTGTAGCGATGTGTTCTCACTATATTGCCCAGGCTGATCTTAAACTCCTGGGCTCAAGCAATCCTCTGGCCTCAGCCTCCCAAAAACTCATACCTGGGATTACAGGTGTGAGCCACCACGCCCTGCCAGGATGCGTCTGAATTGTTTACCTGTATGATCCTTTGATTCACATTCGTCTCCCCCTGCGAGAGTGCACTCTGTGTGGGATGGGCCTGGGTCTGTGTTGACCACCACCGCATGCCCCGGCTCATAGTGGGTCCTCAGCATGGGGGTGTTGAGGAGGTGAATGCACACCCTGTCCCATGGCGGGTGGGGATGCATGGGAGCTGGGGGTCATTTGGTTTATAAGCAGTGTGGCTGCTCCCTCCGTCCCCCCATATGAGTGCTTCCTGTGCGCTCTCATGGCTCCATACTCCTGATGTCATTTGATCTTCTGACGACCCGGAGAGGTCGGCGTGGTCCTCCCGCTTTATAGATGAGGCGGCTGAGGCTTTGATGGACAGAGTTCCTTGCAAGTGGCAGAGTCAGGAACGCGACCAGGCCTCCCACTTCCAAAGCCTGTGCTGTAAACTCTCACTTGCATTTCCCAGTATTTGTCCTGGGAGGGATTTTAATGGGTTTCTGTGGTCAAGCGAGTGTGGGAAACTGGCTTGCTCAGCTCTGCTCACCGCCGGCCTTTCAGAGCACACAAATGTGCCTGGGACCTCAGGCAGGGGTTCTCTACCCAGATGCCACTGAGCGTCAGGTCTCAGAAAGCTCCCAGGTGCAGCCAGGGGCAAGAACTGGGTCCGCACTCCTTCCTTCTGGGGAGCCCCATCTTTCAGGGGGCCTCATGAGAAATGGCTTTACTTCTCCTTTCTCTTCATTGGTCCCAACTCTTCTCTCCATTCCTTCTCTTTGGCCCAAAAGGGTTCCTCTGAACCAAACAGGCCTCCCATTGTCTGGGGACGTCTGTCCCATACTGGCACGGTGTTTACTGGATAGTCATCAAAACAGCCCTCCCGATTCACAGAGAAGGAACCTGCACACTTGGGAGGCGAAGGGATTTCCCGAGGCCATGTGGTGAGAATCAAAGGCAAAGTTAGAACCCAGGCTTCTGGATAGCGCAGGCCTGCCTTTCCCACCGGCTCCAGAGCTCGAGGACAAGGATGGTGGCTCCTTCATCTCTGTCCCCAACAGCACCGGTGCCCAGGAGCCACAGCCAGCATGTTGGGCTTTTGTGGCCTCCTGTCTTACTTGGTACAGTGGTTATTTGTGGCCTTTCTCCTGTGCTGTCACAGGATGTGAAGTAGGGGACCGGCCAGAGGCGCTGGGGGCCTTTGTTCCCGAAGCAGGAGGAGCCCTTGGAGGAAGCAGCCAGGGCTTTTCTACATCAGAGGCTTTGAAGACATGAAGACACGGGAAGCCTTTGGGCAGTGAGAGCATTCCTCTGAGTGCATGTAGTGAAAAACTGAGGCGCCGCCACCTGCTGTCCAAGGCCAGGCCTGAGGCGCCCTGAGAACAGCCTGCTGGGCCAGGCCTCCATCCACCATGCCCTCAGAGTGCACCTCGGCAGCCCTTTAGGAAGGCGTGGGGCGAATGGTCCCTGCCCTCAGCCCAGAATGCAATGCTGAGCCTGTGAGGCTGGGAGCGCCAGCGAGGCCCTCCTGGGAACTGGGCTCCATCCCGATGGCAGTGGGAGCCACAGCAGGGTTTAAACTGAGGTGCGCCTGGCTCAGATGTACATTCTAGAAAGGCCTCCCTGTCCGCAGGAATGGACTGAATGGAGGTTGACCTGGCAAGAGCCCTGCCGCTGCAGGGGCTTACGGCAGAGGCTGTGACGGGCTAAACATGCAGGGCCGGGCGGGGGCATGGGCAGGATATAGGCTCTCTCAGGACGCCTTGCTGGATGAGGGAGGAGCGTTGAGGGCGACACCCGGGGAGTCATGCCGGCTTCTCGCGCCCACCCCTCACTCACCCGTGTGCCCGCACTTCTCTCTGTGCTCTTCTAAGGCAGGAACCAGGGTTCCTGCTGCTTCCCTGGGTTCCCGCTGCTTCCCTGGGTTCCCCACCACACCCGGGGCCTCGCAGGGAGTGGCCCTGCAGGTGGAGGTTGAACAGAGTCAGCGTCTGCCCAGGAGCCAGCAGGTGCCTCGAAAACAACCAAAAACAGCTGAGGGGCGGGGCAGACATGAGAGGCTGGAAGGAGGCAGCACATGGCCCCTCCTGCTCCCTCCCGATTCAGGGCAGAATGTGCTTTTTCTAAGCCTTGCTCCTCGTGAGGGTCCCAGAGGTAGCTGCCGTTAATGTTACCCTCTGAGCTGGGCGTGGTGGCTCATGCCTGTAGTCCCAGCCACTTGGGAGGCAGAGGTGAGAGGATCACCTGAACCCAGGAGGTGGAGGCTACAGTGAGCCAAGATCCTGCCATCGCACTCCAGCCTGGGTGGCAGAGTGAGACCCTGTCTCAAACACAAACAAAATGGCCCTCCGTTTACACATGAGGAAACTGAGGCACAGTCAGCCACTGGCCCAGGGCCCACACCTGGTAAGTGCTGGGGTGGATCTGGACCCCGGTGGGTGGCTCTATACCTGGGCTGCTGGTAGTGCTGCTGTGAAGGACCAGAGGGCAGAGGTCTCTTCCCACCCTGTCTCTCACACACACCTGCCCGTCTCCTACAGACCCTTCCCTGAGCCTCTGCTGTGTGGCTGGCCCTGCCATGCCTGAGGACACCAGAGGGAGTGCCAGCACAGTGCAACAGAAAGCCGTGTCACTGTCACCCATGAGAGCGAGGCCTGCCAAGGGGCCGGGCAGGGGAAGGGGCAACTTGGCTTGAGATACGGGCGACCTCTGCTCAGTCCCCCTATTCCTAGCGCTCCCCACCTCTGCTAGGCCAACAACCATGACTGTCACCCCCTACACACTCCTATCTGGACCTGCTGGGGTGTGAAAGACAGCCCTGTACTCAGGGTGCCGTGGATGGGTTCCCAGTTTCCACCAGTGAAATACAGCCTCCTTGTGAGGCTGGAAAGGTGAAACAGGGCTGTAGAAAACACTTGGCACAGCGCGGCGGCTCACACCTGTAATCCCAGCACTTAGAGAGGCTGAGGCGGTTGAATCACAAGGTCAAGAGTTTGAGACCAGCCTGGCCAACATGGAGAAACCCTGTCTCTACTAAAAATACAAAAAATTAGCCGGGCGTGGTGGCACACACCTGTAATCCCAGCTACTACAGAGGCTGAGGCAGGAGAATCGCTTGAACCTAGGAGGTGGGGGTTGCAGTGAGCCGAGATCACGCCATTGCACTCCAGCCTGGGCGACAGAGCGAGACTGCTTCTCAAGAGCAACAACAAAAACGCCTGGCACACGGTACGCAGGTCCTGGAATCACATTTCTGTTGTGACGTTGATGAGAAAAGAATGTCGATTCCGGGGGCCGCTGTCTGGCTGGTGTTTGCGGTTCTCCCTCTGCTGGTGCAGGTTCCTCTGGGCAGTCCTTGGGATGTGTCTGCTGGGCGAGCTGCGGGGTCTCCGTGGGCCCAGCGTGAGTGAGTGTGGGCCTGTGTGTGCCCTGTGATGGGATGGTGTCCTGTGCAGGGGCCGTTCCTGCTTTTGGCCCTGCCAGGATGGGCTTTGGCCCCCTAGGACCCTGAGCTGGTAGAAGTGAGTAAATAATTGGGTTACTTGATTTTTGTTTATTTTTTGGGACAGGTTCTCATTCTGTTGCCCAGGCTGGAGTGCAGTGGCTCACTGCAGCTGCGACTTCCTGGGCTCAGGCGATCCTCCCACCTCAGCTTCCCAAGTAGCTGGGACATGGGTGCGTGCCACCACACCTAGCTAATTTTTGTATTGTTGTTTTTTTGAGACGGAGTCTTGGTGCAGTTTGTCTGATCAGCCTGTCTGTTAAGTCCCACCCACATGGCAAGCCCTGTGTTGGCTACAGAAGGCCGGATGTGAATTGGTCAGCCTGGGTGCCTGCCTTCACAGAGCTGTGTCCTCATCTAGTGACAGTGCGCAGTGGGCAGGACTGTGGACGCAGGCTGGGAGGTAGGGAGGGAGGGAAGGGGGCCAATAGAAAGGCCCGGAAGTCTGAGCCTTCCTGCCAAGGAAAGCAAGTATTAGGGGGCGGCAGACAGGGTGATGGAGGCAGCTGGGCGGGCAGGCTGCAAGAAGCCTTCCTCAGACACACTCTCCAGGCTGGGACACCCTCTCCAGGGCTGGAGCCAAGCAGAGAATTCCCGTCCCCATTCGGATGGCTGCGGTGATGGTGCAGCTCTGGAGGGAGAAGGTGGTAGCGGCCATTCCCAAGGGAAGGTGGTGGTTGAGGGCAGGAGAGGGAGGGCTGGAGGGCTCAGGCCAGGTGACTGCAGACTCCTGAGAGCAGCTAGTGGGAGGGTGAGCTTCCTCCAGCTCACGGTTCCACACCCGCCTCTCCTCCATTCCCCAACTTCTGTTCTGCTGGGCTTTCTCTGAGAAATCTGGTACCTCATGCCCAAGCAGTCCTGGGGTTTCTGGTGCCCCCGAGTTGGGCCTCCTCCCTTCCTCTGCTTGCAGCAGATCACCTGAGTAAAAAAGTAAAAAAAAAAAAAAATCCATGGCCAGGTGCAGTGGCTCTCGCCTGTAATCCCAGCATTTTGGGAGGTCAAGGCGGGCGAATCATTTGAGGCCAGGAATTCAAGACCAGCCTGGCCAACATGGTGAAACCCCATCTCTACCAAAAATACGAAAATTACTCACATGTGCTGATGCGCGTGCCTGTAATCCCAGCTACTTGGGAGACTGAGGCAGGAGAATCACTTGAACCCAGGAGGCAGAGGTTGCAGTGAGTCAAGATTGTGCCATTGCACTCCAGCCTGGGCAAAAGAACGAGTCGGTCTCCAAAAAAGAAAGATCCATGAGCACTTCTCCTCCAGCCCTGCTGTCCACACACAGGCACGTGGGCAGACACCACGTGCAGCCCTCCTGCCATGCCTGCTGCCTGGGGCCTGCCTCTGCCAGCATATCCCCTCCCGTGTGGACCCTGGCCTGTCCTCCAGACACCACGTGGCCACCACTGCCCTTCCCAAGCACCCAAAGGAAGATCTGCCTGTCCTGAGCTTCCACCCCCCACCCCCGCCAGGGATCTTGGCCAGTACTGTAAGGCATGACGATCAGGGTTGACTTCCACAGCCCCCTTTCCTGTAGCGCAGCCTCCAGGCCTTGGGCAGGTCACCTGGAGCCTCGTGGTGTAGTCACAGCGCCCACGTCCCAGGGTGTTGAGTTCACACTGAAAGCACTTGCAGTGCATGACGGGTGTCATCAGGAAGAGTCGTACAGCGGGGAGGGGTTCTGGGGAAGACCCCCATTGTTCCTGAAGGAAGGAGGATCTGGTCCTTGGGGCCTGACAATCTGGGGATCCAGAGAGCCTGCAAGGTCTGCAGAGGAGGGTGAAGGAGCCCTGGCACCCTAGAGGCCTGCCCCTGCCCTGCCAGGCTGTGCTGGAACCCGTCCCACCTCACCCCTGAATTGATGGGCACCAGCAAGTTGGTTTGCAGGTGCCCCCCTGGGTGGCCCTGGGCTCGAGGTGGCCAAGGGCCCCTGAGCTTCTCTCCCCTGGCCTTCTAGGGACAGAATATGAACCTGTCAGTCCTGAAGAGTATGGGCTTCTGCGTGGGCCAGGCTCTAGGCGAGAGGTGAGAGCGGCCCCTCCTGCTCTCCCCCAAGCCTGGCTGGCAGGGTTGGGCAGGCCCCAGGCGGGGAGAGTTGCATTGCTCCATGTGGGAATCAGGCCTGGCTTCCTCCCTCTTCCTGGCCCGGCCCCACGTCCTCAGCCTCACACTGCCCCACCAGGCTGCCCCGAGAGATGCTGGCCTTCAGGGAGGAGCTGGATGTCCTCAAGTTCTTGTGCAAAGACCTGTGGCTGGCCGCATTCCAGAAGCAGATGGACAGTCTGTGTACCAGTCACCAGGTGGGAGCGCCCAGGCCTGCCAGCTTGCCAGGCTCCCTCCCGAGGGTGTGGCCAGGAGAGTGGGAGGGGAAGCCCCGGTGCCAGAGCAGCTCCTGGGACCTGCCCAGAGCTTTCCTACCAGCAGCCGCAGCCCTTAGTGGGTCTCTCATCCTCTAAGGGAAGCCAGGAGTCTGCACTAGGGTATAGGAGGTATTTCCAGAACCTCCCCAGCCCTGCCTACCAGGAGTGAGCCACCCATGGGCAGAAAGCCCCTGGTGGCTGCCTGCCCTCTCCCCAGTGCAATGCCACTTGTCCAAAGCTGGTCCAGTCCCCCAGTGAACACCCACGCTGTGCTGCCTCTCTGCCGCTTCCTGGGCTGGGTCCCCAGCTTTTCTGCACAACCCTGGGAGGTGGGGGCAGGACCCACACTCCCCGTGGCAGGGGCACCCAGCCCAAGTCAGGAAGCGCCAGATACAGAGCACTGGAGGCCAAGGCTGTGACTAGCAGTTCTCATGGAGGGGGCTTCCCAGCCTCAGCCCAGTCTAGGCCCTGGGTTCCTACTTCCCCTCCCTGCACTTCAAATGTACAGGCCCCACCCCGACCCATGGCCTCTCATCTCCCCCAGGGAACCTATGTCCTGCAGGACAACAGCTTCCCCCTCCTCCTCCCCATGGCTGCTGGCCTGCAGTATCTGGAGGAAGCGCCCAAGGTATGGCGGGGAGCTGGGGCCTGTCCACACCTCCCTTCCTCCTATGTACCCAGCCCCAACCTCATGTCAGGCCTCTCCCCAGGTCTAAGGGGTACCCCAGACCTTGGGTGCCAGCCTCCCCTCTTCCCACACTGGTCTGTGTCCCCTTCCCAGTTCCTGGCCTTCACTTGTGGCCTCCTGCGTGGCGCCCTCTGTACCCTGGGCATCGAGAGCATGGTCACCGCCTCCGTGGCAGCCCTGCCTGGCTGTGAGTCATGGCAGTGGGGGGGCGGGATTCTTCTCATCCCTTGAGTTGCTGGGGGCCTCAGAGCTCCGGCTTGCTCCTATGTTGGTGCCTGGGAAGTGGACTCAGGCTGAGTCACCTTTTCAGCCACACAGGTGCAGGCCCATTTGTGCCCCTGGCCCCATGACTTCCCCAGCGCTGCAGAAAGAACTGCCTGGCACAGTTCTGGAACAGAGCGTCCTCCTGGGGAGCAGGCTGGGGGCCCCCGGAGTGCAGTGTCTGGTGGTTTGAACACCTCCCCCAGCACAAGAGCCCAGGTGGACGTAATAGAAGTCATCCTCACTGACACTTTGGTGGGATGGCCAGGCTCCTGGGAACTTGCAGCCTCCCTGATGGCGTGTTCTCTGTCAAACAAGCTAGAGCCCCATTCCTGCCTGGGGACAGCCTGCCCAACCACCTCCCCAGTTATTTTCCCTCTGCCGGTTCCCCAGGCCCACTCATGGGGGGGCCCCAGTGGGTAGGAATGAGGAGGCATGCCACAGAAGCCTGTGCAGGGCCCTCATACTCCTGGTTACCCACGCAGCCCAGGGATTCAGGCCACATGGGTGGCAGGAGGAAAAAGCCCAGCCCAGCCACTGGACTGTCACTGCAGGACGGGGTGAGCCCCTGAGAGCCATCCAGGTGTCCTCTGCCTCTCCCCCATCCCAGCCTCCAACCTAAGCCAGGCCTTCTCTTCCGGGTAAGTTCCAGGTGGTGATTCAGAACTCCTGAGCCCACCCTGCACCTGCTGAGCACACTGCTGCTCCCACCCTCACCGGCCTCAGGAGACGGTGGCTGCCTTGGGCCCCAGGCTGCTGCATTTGGGGGTGGTCTTGGGGCTGGTGCTAGGTATCCCGGGCCCTAGGGGTTGCATGTACTCAGGAAGTGGGCATCAAAGCAAGGTGGGGTGTCACCGGAGGCAAAGAGGTTCCAGCCGCAATCCAGACTGGGGTGGGACTCCTGCCTCAGCAGCATCACTGCCTAGCAGGTGTTCAATAAAGGCTGTGTGTGTGGAATCCGACTCAGAGCAATGGGGAAGGATTGGCGGGGCAACCGTCACAGGTCCTGCAGGGGAGTGGGCACCCTCTCTGGCCCCCATGCCCTTCAGACCCTCCCCTGCCAGGCCCGCCTCCGCTCCCTCCCTCCCCGAACTCCTGGCAGAGGGATGCTGGCCCCTGGCACAGGCGGCCTTGTTAGCATCTCTGCCGAGTCAACAAGTCTGGGGCTGCCCTCTGCCCAGCAATGTATATGGAACAGAGCGTCTTCCTGGGGAGCAGGGCTGGGGGCCCCCTGAGTGCAGGCAGGGGTGGGCTGGGGCTGCCAGGGCTGGGGCTGCATGGCAGTGGGGGGAGGCCAGACACCCTCATGCACACATGTGGCTCCTACACACTCCTGATGCCCGTCCTTGGGCAGAGTGGCCCTTACACTGCCATCTCCTGCCATGCCACATCTGTAGCATCTGGGGATACCTGCGCTTCGCCACCCACTGCCTGACATGGGTAAGTGCCCAGCCTCAGAGCTACCAGCTGAGGCTGGGGGTGAGTCCCAAATGCAATAAGAAAGGTCCCCTTGCTAAAGACACTCCCCTGTAGAGTGAGGTCCAGTCACCCCATCAGCCCCTACTTGGTTCACCCCTTCCCAGCCCACCTGGCTGAGCGCGGCCACCACTGCAGTGCCGCCCTTGCCTGGCCTGCTCCCCCTAGTGTCCAGCAGCTTCCTGGCCATGTGTCTCATTGTTTACCTTGGGCCAGGCTTCGTGCTGGGGTGGGCAGTGGGGGCTTGACTTGGAGGCCCACCACAGACACCAGCCCCGCCTTCCTGGTGGGCCAGGCGGGGAGCCTTCCCAGAGCAACCAGTTGAGGGTTGGGGGAAGAGACAGAGCCGGTCCCAGGTAGCAGGAAGGGCCCTGGTTGTGGCCATAGGGAGCAGAGTTTGGTCACCCAGGTAGAACCCAGGGCCAGGTGGGTTCCCTTTATCTTGTCCTGGGCACTGTTCCGGGGCTGCCTCCCCCTTCCCCATCAGCGCGCCCTGTCTCTCAGGGAAAGGACTGTTGATTCCATCACACCAGCAGCCTTGGAGTTGGGGCCCCGGAGAGCCGAGGGGTCTCCAGGGCATCTCCTGCCAGGCTCTCCCTGGCCCTCACCTCTGAGGGCATCTGTGGGGAGTCACTGAGTGCTGGCCCCAAAAGCAGGAGACAGAGCTCAGCGAGCCTGGGAGTAGCAGCCACTGCCTTCCAAATCCCCACTTTGCCTTCATGTGCCCTGGGCCCAAGGACTTCACTTCTCTGGGCCTCAGTGTCCTCATCTGGGAAGCGGGCATCACACCTGGCCCCCTAGATGGTGGTGAGGAAGAGGGGCTACGGTGCGGCAGGCCTTGATGTGTGTGCTGTTCCCCTCGTCCTGTGGACGTCGGTTTAGAGCGGCGCCGGGTAGATGGGTCAGCACGGCCCCAGTCAGGCGCGCCAGGCCCTGAGCTCGGGACTCCCACCCGGTGCCTCCCTCGAGACAACCATGAGAGGCAGGTACCCACTCAGCAGTGAGGAAGCTGAGGCTCGGAGAGTGAAGTCACGTGCCCAGGTCACATAGCTGGGCCACGGAGGAGCTGGCCTCTGAGCCGGACTCGTCCCCCACAGCAGAGCTGCCCGGACCCGTGGCTGCCTTGAGGAGACTCGGCGCTGCCGGCTGCAGCTCCATCCCCTACCAGGGCAAGACGGAGTCCAGTCCGAGCCCCGTCCTCGAGAGCAGAGAACACCGGGACAGGCGGGACAGGCAGGCGCTAGGGAAGGGGCGGGGACAGGCGGGCAAACCGGTCGGGCAGGCGCTGCGCTGGGGCCTCCCTCTGGATGGGCCTGCGCTGACAGTCCCAGCTGGCAGCAGCTCGCGGGGCAGGCAGCTGGGGTCGTGAGGCCGCCGTACATCAGGTACGAGGGGACCTGGGATGGGGGTGGGGAGTGGCGGGCAGGTCCCCAACCCTCAGCACCCCAATTTCATCTGCCCCTCAGCCTCTCCCCATCCCTGTCCCCCACCCAGCATCCTTCCCAGTCCTGCTTTTGGGGAACTCCGTACACCCAGCGCGCCTGAGTTTGCTGAGCCTCTCCCCAAATTGGACCACCGCGGTTTCCTTGCTCCCCCACAATTCCCCCTCCACCGCATCCTTCAATCCCCACAGGTACCCAGCTCGTTTCCTTCACCCTGCTTCTTAGCTGCTCCCCAGCTCACCGCACTAGCTCCATGTCCCTCCAAAGCGTGCCAGCCTCCCACAGCGCCCTACACCTTAATCACCCCTGTGTCACTCAGCCACCACCCTGGACCCCCTATTTCCCCAGACCACCTCTGCTCGGCACTCCCCAGTGGCCTGGCCTTAAAAACTCCCAGGGGCTCCCAGACATGCAGCCTCAAAGTAGCCCCTAGCCACCCCCCTCGGTCCTCCGTTCCCTCCTCTGGCCATCCTTCCTTCCTCATCTTGCCTCTCACTGTACCCTGAAGGCTACCTCTGTCCCCTCCTCCCAAGTGACCTAGGAACCCAGCATCTGGGACTTGGCCTCTCCCCTGTCCACGCTGTCAGGCAGGACAGGGACCCTGACCTCAGCTCTCTGCTGATGGTGCCCCAGAGGCTATACTGAGCTTGTGCGCTCCCTCCTGTCCCAGGAGCAGGCCCCCAGCGCCCAGCTGCCCGGCCGCCATGCACAAGCATTACAAAGTCCACTTCACCAAGGACGCCCATACCCCTAGCGGGCACTACTTCTGGGACCCAGAGTTGGGGCACCAAAAAGGTACGGGTTGAGTTTGGGGGTGGGTGATGGCCGGCAGAGGCCTGTGAGGGAGCTGGAGTGAATGGAGGAACAGAAGGGGAGCCACTGTCCCCAGGAGAGAAGAACCACCAGCACTCCTCCCAGAGGCGTCTGCCTAGTGGGGGTCAGGACCCAGGAGCGGGATCACAGGGCCTGGGGTCCCAAAGATAGGAGCCTGGGCTGGAGATGGAAGCTGGGGGTCGCCTGGCTTGCCCTTCCCTCCCCAAACCCCCAGGCCTGTGTGGGCAGCCCCCAGCCTGGAGGGAGCAGTGTGCTGAGAGTGGGGAGGAGAAGGAGCCCCCACACTGAACCTGTCTGGATGAGGCTGGACCCAGTTTCTGGTGGCGGCCACAGGTGCTCTTGCTCGGGGGCGGGGGGAGGGGGTAGTGTGCTTCCATTGAGGCTGATTCAGCCTCCTCAGGGCCGGAGCTTCCCAGGTCACCACCCTTCCTGCCACCCTGGCCTGAGCTGGGGACAAGGTATACCCTGCTTCCCAATCCCTGGCGTACCGCTGTCCACGGCCACCACCTATCACCCTGGCCTTCCTGAGCCAGCCAGGCCAGCTCCCAATGGATCCTCTCAGTTTCCCAGACCCCTGCACTGGGCACACCCCCCAGGGATCCCGGAATCTGGAGTGGCAGGCACCAGCCTCCACTGAAGCCCCAGCCTCAGGCGTCTTCTCTCTGGCCCCTGACTGAAGTCCAAGCCTGGCACCTTCCCCGCTCCCACCCATGGGACAGCACAGACCCCAGGCCCCTCTGCTGCCCGTATCGCCCCTCACATGATCTGACTTTCTGAGGGGCCTCTGGGGCTCCCAAGAATACACCGGCCCCAGGTTCTACCCGAAGACTTGATCTGGCTCATGCCAGTGCGCCCCGGAGGTCAGAGACGCAGGCCCAGTCATCCCTACTTCCTTCCTTCCAGGATGCTGTCATCCGTGGCGCCAGGACTCAGCAGCCCTCCGAGCCCATGGGCCTTGTCGGCCTTCCCCCCGGTCACGCTGGCAGCTGGCCTACCACAGCCACCGAGCGGGCGGCAGTGGCTGGCGCCGGGGTCCCCCACCCTTCGCTCAGCAGCAGCAGCGGCAGCCCCAGCCCGCACCTCCCAGCCCCATGTGGCAGTGGCTCTGCCCCATTCACCAAGCCCAGAAGGGGCTGCCTGCAACCTCCACTGTCCCCAGGGGACCGGCCGGCGTCCCCCAGGAGCCCCCCTTAGCCACCATGGCACTCGCCACAGCCAGCAGCGGTCCAGCCCTACGCTCCGCAGCCAGCGTCCTCCTGGAGCCCAGCGAGCCCACTGATGCCCGGCCCCTGCCTGCCCCGGCGGCCTGCGGCTCCTTCACCTACAGCTCCGGTGCTCACCCTGGCCTTCCTGGGGGCTCTGTGCCTGCTCCCCTTGTACCTGCCTTCTTCATCCACACTCCGTCCCCACTCCTGCAGCTTCACTTCCCGCCTGCTCCCCTTGCACCTGCCTTCTTCATCCACACCCTGGTCCCTGTCCAGGAGGGGCACGTCCCTGGCCCCGGGGCTCAGGCTGGCTGCCTCTGCTTTGCCTGTTGGGGTCTAAGGCTTCCAGGCCAGGCCTATCCCGGCGCCTCCATCTTGGGCCAGGCAGCAAAGGCCTCCCTCTCGCTACCCCTCTCCCTCTGCTGACACCCTGGCTATGCTCTGGTCTCTTCTCAGCCACCTCCTCTGGCCCAGCAGGCTACAGGGTACATGGGGCAGGGTTGGTGAGCCCCGGCTTGTTGGCAGCTCTGGGGTGGGGGAGACAGAACTAGGGAGTGGCCTGGGGAGCGAGAACAAAGATCAGCGATGGGAGGACCCACTTCCTCATTCACTCCATGACTAGGTATCCAGCACCCTTAGCATGCCAGGCCGTTCTGGGGGCACAGTGGGGATCAGGATCAACAGACATCTCTGTCTTAGTGGGGCTCACATTGTATTGCAGCTGGGATCAGGGACAGGAAACAAGGAAGTTTAAAAGTGTGGCTGGGAGCCCAGGCACAGTGGCTCACGCCTGTAATCCCAGCACTTCGGGAGGCTGAGGCAGGTGGATCCCCGGAGGTCAGAGGTTCCAGACCAGCCTGGCCGACATGTACAACCCTGTCTCTACTAAAAGAACAAAAATTAGCCGGGCATGGTGGCGGGTGCCTCTAGTCCCAGCTACTCAGGAGGCTGAGGCAGGAGAATCACTTGAACCCAGGAGGTGGAGGTTGCAGTGAACCAAGATCACACCACTGCACTCCAGCCTGGGCAACAGAGCAAGACTCCATCTCAAAAAAAAAAAAACAAAAAAAGTGTGGTTGGGTGCACTGGCTTACACCTGTAATCCCAGTAGTTTGGGAGGCTGGGGCTGGAGGATCGCTTGAGGCCAGGAGTTCCAGACCAGCCTGGGCAACACAGTGAGGCCCTGTCTCTATAAAAAATAAAATAAAAATTAGCCCAGCATGGTAGTTCACGCCTGTGGCCCCAGCCACATGGGAGGCTGAGGCAGGAGGATCCCTTGAGCCTAGGAGTTTAAGGCTGCATGAGCTATAATTGTGCCACTGCACTCCATCCTGGGTGACAGAGCAAGACCTTGCCTCTAAAAGTACGCCACCCGGTGACAACCACACTAGGAAAAAATAGAGCAGGGAGAGGAGATGGGGAGGTCAGGTCTGCAGATTAAACAGGGTCATCAGGCGGGGCCTCATTAAGGCAGCGTTTGAGCAGAGGCCCTGGGGAGGAGTTCCTGCCCAGCAAGGAGCCACCACTTGGGCTTTTTCCCTAAAGGAGGCAGGAGCCACAGGAGGCCTCGGAGCTGATCTCCAGGAGAATGGGCTGTGGGAGGAGGAGATTACGAGAATCCGGGCGAGAGGTGCTGGTGGCCTAGCTGGGGCGGGGGCGGCAGAGATGGCGACACAGCTGGTTTCTACGTCTGGCTTGAAAGTGGAGCAAGAGGGACTCAACAGGACTCTAGGTCGGGCACGGCCTGGTCAGCCGAGCCTCAGGGCTGTGATGTCCGTTTCACGCACAGGGAAGTAGAGGCTGGATGAGGTGGGCTGCCCAGTGATCCGGCAGAGCTGGACTCAGGCCCGCCCGGCACACACCTCAAGAGACCTGCCCGAGTCTTCCTCTTGGCCTCCTGGCTCTGCCGCCAGGCGTGGCCCATTTCCCATGGCCCCCCAGGCCTCTCTGAAAGTGGCCGTGTTGCCCCCACTGTGCACTGCAAGGCTGGTTCCATGTGTCCCCCCAAAACTGAACCCTATCTTTTTGAGACCCCATTTCCAGGTCTGAGAAGCAATACTCAGTGGGGACAGGGTGCCCTCTGCAGAGTGGGTGCTGTAGTGCCCGTGCCTGGTCCCCCGGATCCTAAATGGCCACTGGAGACCACAGCATTGACCGAGGGCCCGGTGCTGGCCAGACCCTTTGGCATCCCCACTACCCGGCGTCTCTGCCGCCCCACTCCTCAGAGGGAACTCAGCCTCAGAGGTGGCTCTCCCTGGGGTCTGCAGAGAAAGGCGATGGGGACTGGTCATCTCTCTCCCAAGCCTGGGGTCAGTTGGGATTAGTGACTTGCGGCATGGGGTCAGGTACGGGAGGGACAGAAGCTGAGAGGAGCCGGCGATCCAGGGCCTCTCTATGCTGGGGCTGGGCCAGCAGAGCAAGCGGGAATGGCCTGGAGTCCTGCTGACGGTGGAAAGGGCTGTCTCAGCATCCCAGGGCCTCGGATCCCAAATAAGGGCCTTTGGGGTTTTCCGGCAGGGTGTGGGGGTATCATAGGCTGGTGACCAAGCAAACCTGGTCACCTGGGGCCGGGAAAGCTGACTTCCTGCAGCCTTAGCCTGGTGGGACCCAAAGGGGCATGTTTGGCTCTGGAGGTGGAGGCCGCTGGTGGCCACAGAAACCTCCACTGCAGGGTTTGACCTGAGTCCCCTTGGCATGGGGTGCCAGGCAGGGGCCAATGGTGGTGGCTGTGGAGGGCAGATGGGAGGAGGGTGGTGCCTGGCCAGCCGCCCTGACTCAGTGTCCCCACCCTCACCCACCAGACATTCTAACAGAGGATGACGTCTACTGCAGCTGCCTGGCCAAGACACTCTGCCACGTGCCCGTCCCTGTGACCGTGGGTTTCTACGCCCCCTTCGGCTGCCGCCTGCACTTGATGCTGGACAAGATCACGGGTGAGGAGCTGTGTGTGTTCACTGTGGGGAGGATGAGAAACTGGGCCTCTGGTGCCTGCCCAGCTCCAGACTTCTCCCACATCCCCCATCCCTGCGGCCAGCCTGCCCCAGCCCAGGCCCTCCCCAAGCCCATGCCTATACCCCAGGCTCTGCTCCTCTGGCCTCCTGACCACCTCCAAGTCTTACCCTTTCCTGCCTCCGCCACCAAATCCACTCCAAAAACTCTGAAGGACAGGTCTGATACTGTCCCTCCTGTGCTCGGCACCTCCCATGCTCCCCAGCACCTGAGGCAGAAAGCCCAGCGTCTTTATTGAGGCTGCGGGCTCCTGCCAAGGCCCTACCAGCCTCTGTGCCCCCCAGACCCATCTCTTAGGGCCTAGTGGTCACAAGGTACCTGACAGATAGATGCTAATTGAAGACAGGAGCTGGAACCTGCCAGGTTCCCCAGTAGCTTTTTTTTTTTTTTTTGAGACGGAGTCTCACTCTGTTGCCCAGGCTGGCCTCAGCCTCCTGAGTAGCTGGGATTACAGGCATGCGTCACCATACCTGGCTAATTTTTTGTGTTTTTAGTAGAGATGGGGTTTCACCATGTTGGTCAGGCTGGTCTTGAACTTGTGACCTCGTGATCCTCCCTCCTTGGCCTCCCAAAGTGCTGGGATTACAGATGTGAGCCACCCCACCCTTTTTTTTTTTTTTTTTTTTTTTTGAGACAGAGTCTCGCTCTGTCGTCCAGGCTGGAGTGCAGTGGTGCAATCTTGGCTCAATGTAACCTCCACTTCCGGGTTCAAGCAATTCTGCCTCAGACTCCCAAGTAGCTGGGACTACAGGTGCCTGCCACCACGCCCAACTAATTTTTAGTAGAGATGGGGTTTCACCATGTTGGCCAGGCTGGTCTTGAACTCCTGATCTCATGTGATCCGCCCACCTGAGCCTCCCCAAAAGTGTTGAGATTACGGCATGAACCACTGCACCCAGCCTCCCCAGCAGTTTTGATCTGGATCAGGCCTTGCTGGAGCTCAGACTTCACCCCCCACGTGCAGCCAGAGAGGCTGAGACTGGCGTTCCTCCTCCATGTGACCAGCTCTGCTGCAGCCTTTTGTTCCTGTAGTGTCCACTGAGAGCTCACTGTCCTGCCCCATTGTCACAGAGGAACAAACAGGCTCCCAGGAGGAGAAAAGATGAGGACATAAGGAGCAAAGAGCCAGCATGACAGAGTCCCTACTCCTGTGGGTGCCGCAGACACTCCGGTCCATTCACTCCCTGACCTCAGATTTCTCAGGATCCATTGTTCAGGCATTCCCCCAGCTCCTTCTGGTGCCCAGGGGACACAGTGGTGACCAAGACAGGCAGGACCCCGCCCTTCCGGCTCACAGCAGCAGGGGAGAGAGATTTTCCTCAGACAGTGATGACCCAGAGTGGGAATGGCTGAGGGCCCCCGACCCAGCCTGGGGATCAGGGAGGGCTTCCTGGAGGAGGATCAGTAAGTCAGGAAGATAAGACCAAGGCTGCATCCTGCTGCCTGGCGTAGCTCCTTCTCAGCATCTCATTCATTCATTCCTTAGAGCGACCACTTATCCCCTACTTCACTCTCAGAACCTTCCCAGAGCCCTCCACACCCTCGACCCCTTGCCCAGCCTTGGCTCTTCCTCGTGTCCCTTTTTGCGCCCTCCCAGCGTCTCTCCTCTGCCGCCTCTACCTCTGCCCATCCTGACCCCCAAGCCAGGCCCTAAGACCGCTTCCGGTCCAAGCCTGGCTCCAAGCCTCTCCACGCACCGCCTTCTGCACCCACTTCTAGCTCTTTAAGGAGTGGCCGCGGCTCCCTTCTAGCCCCTCGACTCCGCTGGGCGCCCCTCGTCTCTCCAGGAGCGCCCCGCCCCGCCTAGGCCCCGCCCACCCCGGCGGGTCTGTGGCTCACGCTGCTCCCGGGCTCCCTTCCCGCAGCGCTGATGCAGCAGGAGGCGGCGCAACGCGAGAGCGAGGAGCTGCAGCACGTGCAGTGGCGACCGCGCGCCGTGAGCGGCTGGGGCGTCCCGCAGCTGCTGTGGTACCTGGTGTTCCTGCAGCCCATCATCACCGAGGTGCATCTGCGGCGCAGGAACGTGCAGTTCCTCTTCATCCGCTTTAGCGCCTGGCAGTACGCGGGCACCGACAAGCTGTGGGCCGGCCTGGTGACCACGCTGTGCGAGGGCATCCGTCACCACTACGGCGCGCTGCCCTTCAGCGTGTACTCGGTGCTGGGCAACAAGCCGGCCACCAGGCAGGGCTGCTGCCACAACGAGTGGCACTGCCGGCGCCGCGTGTGCCTGGGGCTGCTGGCGCTGCTGGCGGCGCTGGGTCTGGGCCTGGGGCTGCTCTACCTGTCCCTGGGCGGCCACGCGCCGGGCCACGGCGGTCCGAGCGGCAGCCTGCTCAAGGTGTTCGGCGGCGCGGCCACCACGCTGTCGGGCTCGGGGCTGCTCATGGCCGTGTACTCGGTGGGCAAGCATCTGTTCGTGAGCCAGCGCAAGAAGATCGAGCGGCTGGTGTCGCGCGAGAAGTTCGGCAGCCAGCTGGGCTTCATGTGCGAGGTGAAGAAGGAGGTGGAACTGCTCACCGACTTCCTGTGCTTCCTGGAGATCTACCAGCGGCGCCGGCTGCGCGTGGTGCTGGAGGTCACCGGGCTGGACACGTGCTACCCGGAGCGCGTGGTGGGCGTGCTCAATGCCATCAACACGCTGCTGTCCGACAGCCACGCGCCCTTCATCTTCATCCTGGTCGTGGACCCCAGCATCCTGGCCGCGTGCCTGGAGAGCGCCGGCAACATGAAGGGCACGGCCGACAACGGCTACCTCTTCCTCAACCGCACGGTCACGCTGCCCTTCTCCGTGCCCATCATGGGCCGCCGCACCAAGCTGCAGTTCCTGCACGACGCCGTGCAGAGCCGCGACGACCTGCTGTATCGCGAGATCACGCGCAAGCCGGGGGCCGCCCGGGGCGGCGGGGGCGAGAATGCGCAGCTGCTGGCGGTGCAGACGCAGGTGGGGCCCGAGCGCGGGCAGGGCCGCATCGACGCGGAGGCGGCGCGGCGCATCCAGGAGGCGCTCTTCTGCCTGCACGACGAGCGCGACTGCCTCTACGAGTACGTGCCCGACAACGTGGTGTCCATGCGGCGCATCGTCAACACCGTGCCCATCACTGTGCGCCTGCTGCAGCAGCAGCAGGGTGACTTCGGGGGCCCCACGCCGCGCCAGGCAGTGGCGTGGGTGGTGCTCGCCAACCAGTGGCCGTGCCGCCTGAGCTGGGCGCTGCAGTGCCTGGAGGACCGGCAGCAGACCGGGGGCGCGCCCGAGGGTCGCGCGCGCCTCTGGGACGTGTTCCGCGACAACAGCCGCGAGCTGCACACCATGACCAAGGCGCTGCAAAATGTGCTCGACCTGGACGGCGACCCCGAGCTCTTCGAGCGCTTCCTGGGCGCCGACTTCCCCTTCACCGTGGCCGAGGCGCAGAGCCTGCTGCGCTGTACCGTCAACTTGGACCACTCCATCCGCCGGCGCATGGGCCTCATCCGAGCCGTCAGCGCGCTCAAGCCGCCCAGCCCGCCCAAATCCCCTGCCCGCGATGCCCCCCACGCCGTCCACCGGGCCAACAGCGCCTCTAGGGCGTCCCCATCGGGCCGTGCCGCAGGGCAAGCCGGTGAAGGCCACCACGCTGGGGACTTGGCCCATGCGGGACAAGCCATGGCCAGTGGCCTGAGCGCCCTTCTGTCCAGGGGAATCCAGGCCAGGTGGGCCCTGAATGGAGGACTTGGCCGGCAGCAGGAGGCAAGGGCTCCTCCATCTGCCCAGATGGGGGAATAGGGGGCTGGACTGGGGCAACAGCCCAGGGTCCCAATGAGGCCTGTGAATCTGAGCCAGAGCCGCGGACTATATAGCCTCCAGGAGTGGGGCTGTGAGCCAGTGCCAGTGTGAGAGCGTGTGCAGAAGGACCAGTGAGGAACTCGGTACACGTGCAACAAATGAGGGGTTGAGAGCCCTGAGTTGGTCGTTATATCCTGATCTAACCAGGGACCAGGCCTGCCCCATCCTGCCACCAGGGCCTGCCCCGTCCTGCCAAGCCCACTTCCTCCTCTGAGCCACACTGGCCTCCTCAGCTGGCATCTCTGGCAGGAGGGGCTGTGGGGGCGGTGGGCGAGGCGGGCGAGGCTGCAGAGCTGGGAGATGACAGGCGGATGGGCCGGGTTGACTAAGGCAACATGGAGCGCCCAGGCCTCAGGGAATCCCAGTCCTTGTCCCCATGCCCTAGCCTGCCCCTCTGTGAGCAGGGCAGGAGCTGGCATTTCCGAGGGTGACCTCAGTGAACTCAGCAGGCTGCTCCACCCCCAGGAAGGCTCTACCCTCAATGTAATGGGTTAATTAGATCTTATTGGCACCTCAGTCGACTGGGGTGGGTGGCATTAACCTCCCCCAGATAAATAACTGTCCACACGATGCCTGCATTACCACTCACTCCAGGGCCACCCAAGGGCCACTGGTTAGTCAGTGACACTACCACATCAGCCCCTTGATGAAGACAGGGAAGTTGAGCAGAGATGAGGATACAGGGCCCAACTCACAGCCAGGCAGGAGGGGTTACACTAGGGCTTCCCACCTTCCCTCTGGGTAGAGCCCTGGGCTGGGCGGGGGGGTGTCGCTCCTCTGGGCAGTTCCTGATTCCTCATTGGTCCAATGTTCAGCCACAAGCTCAAGTCCCATGCATGTGCGGGCAGAGGCCACAGGGACCAACACTGAACATAGCCCTGGGATGAGGCTGGCAGACGGAACAGTCCCTGAGGAACCCGAGAGCTCTGCAAAGGCACCCATCCTCCGGCCATGGGGCTGGGGTCACAGTTCCTTAGCTCCAAGGCTGGGCATGGCATCCAGGTCTGGCTGCAGCACCGGAGTCCCCTGGCCACAGCAATGGTGTCACCGGTGCATGCAGGTCAGTGGGAGCCCGCCAAGATCTTCCCTGGAACTAAGCAAGCAGAGGTTTCTTATTCCTTGCCTGGCTAAGCTGGTAGGATATGCCTGGACCTCCTGGGAGCTGTTTCCCAGCAGTCAGGGAGCGCTTCCCTCAGAGGGAGAGGCATGGGGCCTCGTGACATCGTTGAGTCTGTTTCTGTAGGTGTGCGGTTAGGGTCAATATATCCCTTTAGCCTCCCTTAAGCCAGTTTCATTGGGATTGCTTCTTAACACCAGGAATCCAGGCTGAAAATAAATTTTCACTCCTGTTACCAGGACTGGGTGCTGTGGGAGATGCTCATGTGCGGACCTGGGTGGAGGTGACAGGACTGAGGCCCTCCATGCCTCAGTAAAAAGTCACACCAGCCTGGCCAACACGGTGAAACCCCGTATCTACTAGAAATAAAAAAATTAGCCGGACGTGGTGGTGCGCACCTGTAATCCCAGCAACTCATGAGGCTGAGGCGGGAGGATCACTTCAAACCAGGAGGCAGAGGTTGCAGTGAGCTGAGATGGCGCCACTGCACTGCACTCCAGCCTGGGTGACAGAGTGAGACTCCATCTCAAAAACAGCACAAAGCTGCAGCCTCTGTTACGTGGTACCAAGCAGTGGCCAAACTGCTGCCCACAGTATTTTCATGTGGAGCTGCTGTAAGAACTTGCATCTGAGTGGGCCATGGGACCAGTTCTCACCAACAGAAAGGCAGCACGGCTGACCTGTATGCCTTTCCCAGCAATGAGTTAGGAAGCAGGTTTCCCTTCACTCCCCTCCCCCATCTGCCCTCTTGGTGCTGGGACCCCTGAGGCCCTGGGGAGCGACAGCGCCCTGAGCTTGGAAGGGAAATGGGTCCAGGAATAACTTGGTGAACAGCTGCCTGCCACTCTGAACATCCACGTGTGACAATAGGCATCTCCTGTTAGGTCATGGAGATCCTCCATGAAACAGACCCCCTACATCTTCAGCAAAGGCTATCAAAACATGACAAGCTCAGGTGACACTTGGGTGGCTGGAGGGAAGGGGAAGACAAGACGGCAAGGGGAAGCCTCTCAGCCTCCAGCCCTCGATCCGGGACCCTTGAGTCAGAAAAGCAGGAGCGCTGCAGGCTGGCGTGTCCTGATACAGCTGCAGTTCCTAGAGCTGCTCTAATGCAGTCGGATAGACCACATGCCTTTGAAGAGCAAAGGTATCATCTCTCGCTTCTGGAGGCTGCAAGTTCCAGATGAAGGGAGTCCCTCTGTGCCTGCTCCCTCCTGGCGTGCTGCTGGCCGTCTCTGCACTCCCTGGCTTGCAAATGCCATCACCCCATCCTGTCTTCATGTGGCAGTCTCCCTGTGCCCAAATGCCCCTTTTGGTAAGGACACCAGGGGCCAGGCACGGTGGCTCATGTCTGTAATCCCAGCACTTTGGGAGGCCAAGACAGGCGGATCACGAGTCAGCAGATAGAGACCATCCCGGCCAACATGGTGAAACCCCAACTCCACTAAAATACAAAAAAAAAAAAATTGTTGAACATGGCCTGTAGTCCCAGCTACTCAGGAGGCTGAGACAGGAGAATTGCTAGAACTGGGAGGCGGAGGTTGCAGTGAGCCAAGATCGTGCCATTGCACTCTAGCCTGGGCCACAGAGCAAGACTCCATCCCAAAAAATAAAACAAAAATAAAAAAAATAAGGACACCGGTCAGACTGGAATAGGGCCCACCCGAATGACCTCATTCTCGATGACCTTTGTAAAGACCCTGTTTCTAAGCGAGCTCACATTCTGGGGTACTGGAGGTAAGGACTTTTAACGTCTTTTTTTGTGGGAGACACAATTCAACCCCCAACAGTAGGAAAGGCCGAGTTCCTCACTCCAAGCTCAATTTGGTGAAAGCAAATACAAACCAAGCCACAGGCTGGAAGAGGACCCCTGTTCCTCCGCTAGCCCACGCCGCCTGGGGTGGGGAGGCAGACGGCCAAGGGGCTGGGTGAGACCCCAACACGACTGCCTCCACGGAGGCTGAGACCATGAGCAAAGGCTAACATTCACCAAGGGCCTCCGAAGATCTCTGGGGCAGTGCTGACCCCAACCAGGCAAAGGAAGGCGGTCTCTCAGTATCTTGAAGCAAACACCTCACATGCCCCGGCCTCACCCAGAGGGGCTGGATCCACGTCGGCCAGGAGGGGGCCCCTTCTTCCCCTTCACCCACGGCCACATTGAGCATTAGCAGAGCTGGGGACAGCTGGCGGTGCAGGTACGGAAGGGTGCTGCTGGCAGCTGTTCTGTGTACCTGCCCTAAGTCCCTCGCCCAAATAAGAGTCCTGGCCATAGCTGCCCTGGGGAGCAGTTACACTCGCAGCTGCATGGGGTCAAACGGCAAACCAGCACTGGCTCCGTGAGGTGTTCCTCACCGACACCAGGACAGCTGGGCAGTGGACTTGTGTGCCCAGGAGCTGAATGACACCAGGGTTCCAGCCAGCAACCGCTTCCTGTGACCTCACCACAACATCTCATCCATGACAGTCTCCCACACGGGAAAGAAGGGGGTGGGTAGCCTCATATTCTTTTTTTTTTTTTAATTTGAGACAGGGTTTCACTCTGTCGCCCAGGCTGGAGCGCAGTGGTGTAATCATAAATCATAGCTCACTGCAGCCTCAACCTGCTGGGTTAAAGCGATCCTCCCAACTCAGCCTCCTGAGTAGCTGGGACTACAGGCGTGTGCCACCATGCCCAGCTAATTTCAGCATTTTCTGTGGAGACGGGGTTTCACCATGTTACTTAGGTTGGTCTCAAATTCCTCAGTTCAAGTGATCCTCCCACCTCGGCCTCCCAAAGTGGTGTTGGGATTACAGGTGTGGGCCACCACGCCCAGCCTGCTCTCTCATTTCCTAAAGGGAGAAAACAGACCTCCCAGAAATGCTCGACAGCCCCCCGTGGCACCCCAGGCCCGTGCTGCTGAAGGAGAACAAGCTGCCCAACAGGCCCCTAGGCGCTGGCCTGGCCCCGGGCACACTCCACCTGCATTACGCCAGGGCTGGCAGGGACAGGCTGGCATCTGTTCCTACTGAGGGACGGGTGACCGGCAGAGCCACACCACATCCAGCATCCTGGGATCCTAGACCTGAAGCTGGGAGGTATTCAGGGCCCATCTCTCCCTGGAGAAAGGATGGGTGTGAACTGGCCTGGCCATGAGGTGGCTGTATGAGACACCGGAGCATGCACAGAGAGAAGAGGGGACTGTGGGGGAAGACGCAGCAATGCCTGGTCAGCCAGACACTGTGACAGCCTCCACCCAGCCCGCCCCAGCAGCCACCCCCAGGATCCCCACGAAGCAGACATCGGGCAAAGTGAACCCAGCCCCAGTTTATTAGAAAAGGTGTGAACAGAGTTGCACCGACAGGAGTAGCCCCAGCCCTCTGCCCACCCTCACCCACACCCATGCTGCCCGCCCCCCATGGGTTGTAGTGCCTCTCAGGGCGCAGCCTCCAGTGGCCTGGACAGCAGGGTCCCGGAGTGCTGGCTGCTCCCGCCCCAGCTCCCTGATAGATTTATTGCACTTGAGAAAAAGAAAGCTCTGATCCTCTGCTCCCATCCCCCCACCCCGCCCGGCCTGCACCATCTGGGGCTGTTCTGCGAATCTCAACCACCACCAGCACGCACCGCCCCTCCTACACCAGGCTGCCTGCCCAGCCCTGTGCCCGGGGCCACAGGGGACCATCCCACCACCACCGAGGACCCCTGCCCTCCGCAGGGCAAGCCTGGCCCCTCCAGAACAGGCGCCTGATGTCCTTGGAGACCTCCTCCTCCTCCTGCTCCCCCTCCTCCCATTCACCCCCGAGTCTTCCAGTGGTGGGCTCATAAACAGAAGTGCTTGAGTCGCACAGGGAGGGCCACTCCCTAGAGCTCCTGCACCCCTTGTAGTGTTGCTGTGGGCGGAGGGGGGCCCCAGGATGGCCCCCACCCCTGGCATCCTGGGCCTCAGGAAGGCTGGGGGGAAGGTGAGCAGATTCTCATGGCTCTGGCCTCAGCTCATCGCAGACCGACAGGAAAAAGGGAACTTGAGGAGAGATTGGGGGAGACAGCGTCAGAGCCAGGAGCCCTCTCAGCCCCTCCCCAGCGCCCTGGGCCCGGGCCTGGGCCTGCCCTCACCTAAAGTGTCACAGTGTCTCCTGTCCGGATTCCTGACTGGCTTCCAGAAGCAGCTCCTCGAGCTCCTTCTCGTTCTTGGAGCAGCTCAGCTCTGCGTGGGAGGACGGGCCAGCCCCCGTCAGCCGGGTGGGGCAGATACAACCTGTCCCCACAGCCCGGCCACAGCCAGACCCTCGGGGCCCACAGAGAGCCTGGGGACCACTGAGCCAATCAGGCTCAAGGCAGTACTCCTTACATGCCCACCCAGGGAGAGCGCCCAGGACCCAAGGGAAGCAGGGTGGAGTCCGGGGACTAAGTCCCACTTGTCCTGGCCCCTGCGAGAACCCTTTTAGAGAGGGAGAAATGGAGGCCCACAACAGGCAGGGGTCTGCCTGGGGTCACACAGCACCCAGGGCCCCCTCATCACCTGCCCGAGGGCCCCTCTCACCGTGCTCGAGGCCGCAGCCGCCCTGCTTGGCCTCAGGCCCCGGGGGCGGCTCTGGGGGCAGTGCCAGGGCGAACTCGGGCTTCAGGCCATTGGGCAGCGGTGGCCCCGACTGAGGCGGCTCTGGTGGTGGCTGAGGCTCGGAGGACCCTGTGTCCCAGGTGTCAGTGGCCCTGGCTGGTGGTAGGGCAGGTGAGGTGGGTGGGGAGGGAGGGGGTGGGGGAGAGGGCGGGCCAGGAGATGCAGGGGGCTCTGCCCTCTCAGGTGGGCTCTCCACCCGGGTCACCACAAACACCTTGTGGCCCCGGCCCGGGCTGGACACGGAAATCCGCTGCTCAGTGGGCGGGGAGGGGCTGCCTGGGGGACTCCTGTCCCCAGGGCCCAGGGAGTCCATGGGGGGCACCAGGGCAGGACAGGGGGTCTCGCCCCTCTCGCCGTCTTCTTCCTCCTCATCCTCCCCATCCGAGTCCGAGTCTGAGTCCGAGTCCGGGCTGGGTCCGGGGCTGGGAGCCCCGTTCTGCACCCCGGCAGCGGGCTCGTCGTCAGGCTGGGGCTCGGTGGCGGTGGTCTCAGGCATGGAGGCCGACAGCTGCTGCGGCTGCTCCTTCTCCTCCCGCTCCCGCGCCAGCACCAAGTTGCGCCTGCAGCCGTTCTGGATCTCGGCCAGCAGTGCCTTCTGCGTCTCGATGAAGCTCTTCACCTGTGGCAGGAGTGCCCGGCTAGGGATCTCAGGCCGCCCCGCCACCCAGCCTTCCACCGCCCTCCTGCGCACACAGGGCCACAGGGCCGTCCCCTGCTCACCGCCTCCTTCTTGGGCTCACGGTCGAGGTCCAGGCGCAGCAGTGAGTGGTTCACCTTGAGGGCCAATGACAGTGCCATGAGCCCGCCCGTCTTGATCTCGTTCTCCCGAAGGTCCAGTCTCAGGAGGCGGGGGCTCTCAGCGATGAACTCCGCCACCGCCACGGCGCCTGGGGGGGCACCGTAGGGGCTGGCCATGGGCCCCACACCCGGCTGGCCGTCCCCCAAGCCCACCAGCCCACACCCGTCCCGGCCCCGTGCCCTACCCTCGCACGTGAGCTTGGTGGAGGCCAGCCCCAGGCGCAGCACGCTGCGGTTACCGATGAGCCCGTTCTTGAGGTGCCGCACACCCTCGTTCCCGATGGGGTTGTGGCCCAGGTTCAGCGTCTCCAGGCTCTGAGTGTGTGGCTGGAGGGAGGGGTGCGAGGGTGAGGAGGGGGCCTCGATGGCCCAGGAGGCCAAGTCAGGAAAGAGGCCAGGACGAGAGCCAGGCCAGGGCACTCCTTCTCCTTGGCGCGCCGGCACCAGCACCATCCCGCCCTGCAGCAGACCTGGCCTGAAGTCCTTCCTGTGCCTGCGGTCTCCCCAAGGGCCACGTCCCCTGTCCACTCCCAGCCCCCTAGGCACCCAGTCGGTCCCTACCCCCACAGCCTGAGCCCCTGGCCAGGGCCTGGACCTTGAGCACCCTGAAGCCCCAAAGGTGGGTGACTCTTACCCAGCGGCTGGGCAGGAGTGCCTGCCTGCGTGGCCTGCTTTAAGCACTGCACAGTTAAAAACTGAAAACTTAGCCAGACGTAGTGGCTCACACTCACAATCCCAATACTTTTGGAGGCTGAGGTGGGAGGATCACTTGAGGTCAGGCGTTCAAGACCAGCCTGGCCAATATGATGAAATCCCATTTCGATTAAAAATACAAAAATTAGCTGGGCATGGTGGTGGGCACCTGTAGTCCAGGCTACTTGGGAGGTTGAGACACGAGAATCGTTTGAACCCAGGAGGCGGAGGCTGAAGTGGCTGCAGCGAGCCTAGATGGGGCCATTGCACTCCAGCCTGGGTGGCATTGTGAGACTCGGTCTCAAAAAAAAAAAAAGGAGACAATTAGAGAAGGGTTCCTCCTCAGGGAAATAGGGCACAGAAGCTGAATGAGGAAGCAGGTGGGGCTGAGTTTAAACTGTCTGGAACCTGCAGGATGGGCAGGACAGAAGTCATCCGCTGGCAGTGACTATGCTGAGAGCTGGGGTGGGAGGTGGCGGTGGGGACGGAGGAGCCTCCCGCCCCTGCCGGCCCAACTCACCAGTGTCATGCCCAGGAAGGCCATGCCCGTGTGCGTGAGCTGGTTGTTCCACAGCACCAGGGTCACCAGCCCCTTCCTCTGTTCCTTGAGACCCTCGCAGATGTAGGCCAGACCTGGGGGAGACTGCCAGTCAGAACCCCGCCTGGGGTCTGGGTGCTTCCCCGGGGGGCACTGTGGGTAGGAGCAGCCCCCTCTGCTTAGGACCTCCATGGGGGCCCCACAGGCCCAGGCCCTGCCCTAGCCTGGCACCCACGGGCACACGTCTGTGACTCCTGGGCTTGGGCGCCCGGATGACAGCCTTCCCCAGATGCTTCTGATCTTTGCTCAAATGTGACCACCTCCAGCCCACCTCACCTCGCAGCCAGCTCACTCCCACCCACGTCACCGCTGTTCAATGCAGCTCCCACATCTGAGAGGCTGGAGATCTCATTCATCTTGTCTTTGTCTCTCTAGACTGGAGACAAGCTCCTGAGGGCAGAGCCCTGTGTCTCTCTCTGGGCTGAGCCCAGAGGCTCACAGCCATGGCCCTCACAGGTGCTACTGCCACCTGGGGACACAGCGAACCCCCCAGCATCAAACACCAGAGCTCCTGCCACCTCTGCACGCACTGCTTCTCCATCTGGACCCTTTCCCAGGCTTCTCACATGGCTGGTTCTGCTCCCAGCCTCTGGACGGAAGCCCAGAGGCCCCGCCCCATGGTGGTCTTCCCTCTTCCACCATCTGAAAGCAGCCTCCAGCTGACCCTGTTATCCCAGCAACACTGCTTCCTTTTCAGATTGTAATTATTCACTTCACCTCATCCTGTAGCTGTCAGCTGAGCTGTCTCCTCCTCCAGGAAGCCCTCCCTGGCCCCCAGACTGATCAGACCCCCTGCCTCTGGTCTCCATCAGTCCAGCCTTGCCCACTCCAGGTTGTCACGGTCTAGGGTGGGTCTGTCTTGCCCCTGGGAGCCCCAGGACAGTGTTGGGGTGGTCTTGGCCACATCTGTGTCCCCAGCACCACCTAGCACAGGGCCAGGCAGAATGGGTGCTGGGTGACGGGTGTGCGGTGGGCCACTGCACCCACCCGAGTCCAGCACGTGGTTGTTCCGGAGGTCCAGGATCTGCAGGGAGCAGTTGAACTTGAGCAAGTTACCCAGCTGGGCCGAATCCTGCAGGCCATTGAGCTTGTTGTCCGCCAGGTACAGCTCCCGCAGGTTCATGTTCATCTTCAGGGCCGTGGCTGGGTGGGGGGGGCACGGTGACTGGGTAGGCCCTGCCCAGACCCGGTCCACGGCCCCCGCCCCGCACAGGCCGCATGTCTCTCACCCTCCCATGCCCGGGGCTCACCAAGCAGCATGAGGGGCCGCCCCGACAGGCTGGCATTCTCCAGGTGGAGCACTGCCAGGCTGCTTCGGATACGCAGGGCACGGGCCACGAAGGGTGCAGAGTGGTCCAGCAGGGGCGTGTTGCGGGCGTCCAGGTACTGCAGGCAGCTCGTCTGCAGGGGCGAGGGGGACAGGGGTGAGGCACGGGCTCAGGCCTGCCCCAGTGCTCCCTGGCCCTGGGACCTGCAGCCCCACATGTCAGCGAGCGATGAGGCCACAGCTGTCGTCTGGCAACGTCGTCTGGTTTTATGATGGGGAAACTGTGGCTGGGGAGGGAAGGCTCAGCCTGTGGTCCTGGGGTGAGCGAGGCAAGGCTGGTGGCAGCCACGATCCCAAACTCCTGTGTGTCTGGGAGGTTCCCAGATAGCCCCATCCCCTCCCTGCACCCAGCCTTTGCGCATGAGTGAGGTGAGGGTGGCGACCATGGCCACCTCCAAGGGGATATTACAGAGGGATGACATTACAGAAGGGGGAAAGTGGAGGTCACGAAATGCCACGCAGGGAGAGAAGGAGCCAGGGGGCCTGGGGGCCAGGACACCTCTTGGCCCTGTTTTCCTCCTGGCCTGAGAGCCAGGCCCAGCATGTCCACGGCAGCCCACACCCCAAGAGCTCATGCAGCCAGTGCCTACGTCGCCCCTGCCGTGAGCCTGCGCTGCCTCTTCCTGGAGGCGGGAGGCGCCCACCTTGCGCATCATGTGGGCAGCCGCCTGCCAGCCCCGGGTGCCGATGTGCTTGTTGAAGGAAATGTTGAGGTGCGTGGCTGACTCATAGTACTCGATCATGTCGAAGAGGGCCGAGGCACCCTGCAGGTAGAGATTCGGGGGCCCAGCCTCAGCTCAGGGCTGCTCTGGGGGAGAGGAGTAGGCCCTGACACCGGGTCCCACCATGAGACGAGGGGTCCTGGGTCCAGAGAGCCTCACAGGAGCAGAGGACAAGCACAGACAGGGCACCTTGGGCCACGGGGACAAACCCTTTCCCTTCTCTGCTGAAGCCAGTCTGTTTCTGTCACTTGCCCTCCAGAGTCCTTGACTGATGTGCTGAGTGACCAGGACAGGCCTTGGTGTTCCTGAGCCTGGGCCTCAGTTCTTCAGGGCCCCTGCTTCTGGATCTCAACACCTGGGGAGCCTGGGGACTCCCAAGGCTGGGGAGGTGACAACAACCCTTGGGCCTTGATGGGAGGCTGCTCTCAGAATGTTTCCCAAGCCCACCCCATAGAACTGTTCCCTCTGGCATGGTTCCTGAAAGGGCTGGGGGCCACACACCTGCCCCTTAGCCCAACTCCCCAAGGCTCTCCTTGCTTATGAGGGTGGCCACAGGGGCCCCAGCACGCCATCCACAACCACTCTGGTCACACTGGATGTCTTCCTCTTGCCCTGCAAGAGGCCCCGCCCTTGTGCCATCCTCAGCCTTTGTCTAGGGGACCCCCTCCTCCTGCAGTGTCCTCTCCCCACCCAAACCTCGATGGGGCCCAGGAGCTCAGGAAGTCGAGTGGGTGGTGGCAGGGCCGCTCACATCTTCATCCAAGTTTGTCTGCTCCAGGTCCACGACCTTGAACTGCAGCCTCTTGAAGACCTCTTCCAGGGCCTCGCAGGTCTTGTAGTCAAGCTTCTCACCTGGGAGGAGACAGCGGCCGTATTTGTGTCTGAGACAGTACGCTTGTGCACACCGGGGACTCGGGGCTAAGGGAGGCTGGAAGGGTCCTCTGCCCCCAACCTCCCACCCCCCACCAGGCCAAGCCCTTGCCCTGGCTGAGCTCAGCTCCAGAAGCCGCTGATCCCCAGGCAGGTCCTCAGACCCACATCTAGGGAGCCCCCCGACCTGCCCACGACCCAAGGGCTCCCAGCCCCTGGCCAGACACACACCTTTCAGGTCCAGACAGTCAAGGCGGTGCCCGAGGTCTGTGAATTCCTGAGAAAGCAGAGTGGATGGGGGTTAAGGCAGGAAGACACTTGAACCTGGGGGCAGCAGAGGCCCCGAATGGCTATAATGCCCGAGGTCAGGCAGGGTTCTGCGGTGGGGTTTGGGGGAAGGCACAGAACAGAGGCTCAGAGGCTGTCCACCAGATGGAACCCGGGGTACAGGTCCCTTAGATAGCGAGAGAGCTCTGCACCCACATGGCTGAGGACCAGGCAGGCCTGGGCAAAGCCCCTCTGTCCCAGCTAGACCCGAGTGAGGGAGTGGGCCCAGCGTCTCTGGGGGATGTCCCGGCAGAGGGGGGAGTCAGTGCAAAGGCTGTGAGGCAAGCAATGAGCCTGGGAAGCTGGCAGGGCTGGGCTTAGGAGGCCTCCTGGTGAAGGCAGGGCCTGGGGCTCAGCACCCAGTCGCAGCCCACCCGCCCCGCAGACACCAGCTCCCGCACTCTGGGCTTTACACACATAACCTGTGGGGTGGGTGCTGCAGGGCTGGTCTGAACCAGGCCGGGGGGTTCCAAGGACCCACTTTCTCAGCCACCACACTAAATAGCCACCCTTCCTGGGACTTGGCAAGCCCCTCTTCTGGAATCTTCCAAAGAACCGACCCTAAGCCCAGTGAACAGTGATAGACAATGAGCATGGCTGCTCCCAGCAACCCTGGGACCCTCGGGACCAGCGGTGCTTCACTGACTCAGCACCAGGCTGGGGCCGCAGGAGAGGCACCAAGGGGGCGGCAGGTGGGAGAGCGACTCATGGAAATGGAAAACCAGCAGGCACCTCTCAGTGGCCACCTCGCAAATGCCAAGAAGGCAGGAAACACTGAGTGGCCAGCAATGGTGGCTCCTGAGGAAGGGCCTTGGGGCAGGAAATAAGAGGTGGATTTGGCTTTTCAGATCTGTAGTATTTTAATTTTTTTAAAATCTGAGGCTATGTATTACTTCTGCAATTCAGACTTTTAAGAATATGCCAGGCATGGTGGCTCACACCTGTAATCCCAGCAGTTTAGGAGGCCGAGATGGGCAGATCATCTGAGGTCAGGAGTTCAAGACCAGCCTGGCCAACATGGCGAAACCCCGTCTCTACTAAAAATACAAAAAAAATTAGCTGGGCGTGGTGGCTCGTGCCCGTAATCCCAGCTACTTGGGAGGCTGAATGAAGCAGGAGAACTGCTTGAACCCAGGAGGCAGAGGTTGCAGTGAGCCCAGATTGAGCCATTGCACTCCAGCCTGGGCAACAAAAGTGAGACTCCATTTCAAAAAATAAAATAAATAAATAAATTTTGTAATCAGACTTACATGCCTTTTCCCCAGGGTTTCTTTTGGGGCTGACGGATACCTGAATTTCTTACTTGATATAATTCTGTGTCCCTCATATTTATGAAGAACCTGATTAGCTATCAAGTTGAGCAGCAGGCTTTCAAAGATGTATTCATGCAGGCCTTGGGCTAGGGAGTGGGAGGCCCTCTCCTGCCGGTGTGGCTCCACCACAGGGCACCCCACACCCACACCTGACACACCCCCCCCGCCCCACCCTACCTGCAGCTGCCTGAGGAGCTTGGGGATCTGCCTGCAGTTGAGCTTCTGGCAGGCCTGCTTGTAGGCGCCGATGACCTCGTCCACAGTCACGTTCTGGGCTGCAGGCACAGGGGACCCAGGCCCGTGACTGTCCACAACCTGAGTCCCTGATGGGGCTCCACCCATTCCCACCCCGAGGCCTCTGCCCACAGTGCCCTCTTCAGCCCTCCCCCAACCACAGGCTGCCTGAGCTCTATCCTCCCTTTCAGGCCCCTGATGGCCACTGCCTTAGGGGAGCTAACTAGGGCACCCCCACCCCAAGTCAGCACCGCCCTCCACGCCTCATCTCGGCTCCAAGCACCTTCCCACAAATACACAGTGAACAGCACACAATCTTCCTATGCATCAGCCACCTCCCCTACTAGACTGAGCCCAGGAGAATAGGACTGGGGCTGTCTTGGTCACCACCATCTCTCCAACACTGTCTCGGCGTTTCGTTTTTGAGATGGGGTCTCACTCTGTCGCTCAGGCTGGAGTACAGTGGTGAGAGCACAGCTCACTGCAGCCTTGACCTCCCAGGCTCAAGGGATTCTCCCCAGGAGCAGAGACCAAAGGCTTGCACCGTCACACCCAGATAATTTTTATTTCTGGTAGAGATGGAGTATCACTATGTTGCCCAGGCTGGTCTCAAACTCCTGGGTGCTAGCAATCTTTCTGCCTCAGCTTCCCAAAGTGCTGGGATTACAGGTATAAGCCACTGTACTTGGCCCTTGGTTTTTTGTGTTTTTGGATGAGAGAATGAATCTTCACTTCTACCCTATGAGGAAACCAAGCTCAGCAAGAGAAACTGCCTTGCCCAGGATCACACAGCTGGTATATATGGGAGCTGGGGTTTGAACTCAGCTCTTAATACCACATGCCTCTCAGAACCCCCACTCCCAAAACACCCTCAATAGCTAAACATCCCCGTACAGCTACTCAGGGCCAGGCTCCTTCACCCAGACACAGAAGCAGGTGGAAGACACAGGCCTGGTCCTGGGCATTCCCAGGGTAACAGGCAATGGCTCCTACGACGAATGAGGGGACGCAGCCCAAACCCAACAGCTGCAGTCCCCGTCCCTGGGAGGCCACAGCCACCACCACGCGGAAGGGAGGGCTGGGCTTTCCATCCGCACAGATTTGCCTTTTCTGGACATTTCGTTAAAATGGAATTGAAACTGTGTGGCCTTCTCCAGTTGGCTTCCCATGCTGGGTAGAATGATGCCCAGTTTCAGTCCCTTTACACCGCTGCAGAGTAATTACGGGGTGTGCTGCGTTTTGTTTGCCCATTCACCAGCTGACAGGAATTTGTAGATTCCAGTTTTGGGCTATTAGAGCTTGAGTTTTACCCCAGAGTGACCAGGCAAGCAGGAAGGAAAGGCTCTGAGCAGAGGAGGAAGAGGTCAGGCCTGGCCGTCACAAAGATCTTCTTTGAGCCAGCAGATCTTGGGCATGGAGATGACGGACGGGCAGGGAAGGGGCCAGGAACAGGGCTTGCTGGCAGCTTCCTGAGCGCTTGCTGGCAGCTTCCTGAGGGCCCTCACCCTGCTGCTGGAGGCAGCAGGAGTCGAGAGAGCTTCCAGTCCAGTAATATCTCCGTGCGGACTCCTCCTCCTGCCGTGCTGGTAGGCCAGGGGCTCTGCACCCCTGGTCTCATCAAGCACTACCCCATTTTCCAGGGGAAGAAACTGAGGTCCAGGTTAGGTATGGTGATTCCCTGGAACCAGGTGGCTGGTCCTGGGCAGAGTCTAACATCAGGCCCTCTGTGGCCACAGTGCTGGGTGGTGGTGGATTGCTGAACTATGGTGCTGGAGGAAAGAAGCCAACAGAGACCAGCAGCCAGCCTCCCCAGAGGTCAGGCCTGGTCCCCGCCTGGGCACTTCCTCCTCCCTGTGGGTGGAGGCCTGGGAGGAGCTGCAGGTAATCAGCAGATGACAGGTGCCCCTCCTGCAGGCAGACAGGGAGCCCACATGCTTGGTGATCCTGGAGCTCTAGGGGACAGGAGCTGGCCCTGCCCGGGAAGGCAGCCCCCGGACTCCAGCAGCTACCCCATGCCATGGAAAAGCCCATGTATGCCCCAATCTTAATCAGTCGGGGTCTACCAACCCCCAAAGGGTCCGTGAACTTGAGAGGAGATACTCATCTCTTTATTTTCATGAAGAAAACTGAAATTTAGCATTTCCTTCTTATTAACAGAGGCCAAAAACGAGAGAGAGAAAAGAAACAGTGTTTAGCAGACCTTGAGCCTGTCATAAAAAAAAAAAAAAATGACAGATCTTTTCACACTGCATGAGTTACTGCAGATTCCGAATGCCCAGCACGACGTGGAGCCTTAGTACAGCTGCTGCTACATCCTATCACTTCTGGTGTCAGTGAGGAAGGAATTTAGCTAATGATATTCCAACTGGCATTCTTTACAATCCTATTTAATGTTTTGCCTTAAAAATCATTCTGGGCCAGGCGCGGTGGCTCACACCTGTAATCCCAGCACTTTGGGAGGCTGAGGAGAGTGGATCATCTGGCGTCAGGAGTTTGAGACTATACTGGGCAAGATGGCGAAACCCAGCCTCTACTAAAAATACAAAAATTAGCCAGGCATGGTGGCACACTCCTGTAATCTCAGCTACTGGGTAGGCTGAGGCAGGAGAACTGCTTGAACCTGGGAGGCGGAGGTTGCAGTGAGCCGAGATTGCGCCACTGCACTCCAGCCTGGGAGACAAGAGCCAAACTTCATTTCAAAAAAAAAAAGGAAATGCAAAATTGGAGGAACCATCAAAGTCTCAGAAGAATTCTCATGACGCACAGAGCATTGCTGCCACGGACTCTGTGCCAGGTGCCCCATCCAGGAGCGCATCAACTCTGTGGAGCAGGGAGCCAGGTCAGGCCAGGCCCACCCTAAGCTGTCCTGTACGTGCCTGAAGCCAGGGTTTAAGTCTTAGCCCCTGGCTCTGGAGCTCCGGAGCCACTCACTCAACTCTCCACGTTTCAGCTTCCTCAAGCCTTAAATGGGGAAGAGGAGAGTAGCTGTTTTACAGGGCGGGTGAACTGATGGAACTAAATCATTTGTGGAGAAAGTCCGGCCCCAGGCCCAGCACTGCTAACATGTCACAGCATTGCAAGGGTCCAGGATCAGGCTGGGGGTGGGCCTGGCTGGGGCAAGGAGGTTGGCCCAGAGCTGGCTGTGGCATCAGGCTGGATACCACCATAACCCCTGACACAATGGCAGCTAGTGTCATGCACCTAAAGTGCTTGAGATGGTGCCTGTTCTTCTTCTTTTTTGTGTATAAACTATTTATTAACAGACAAGGCCTACAGACTTACTTCTTCTTGGACACACCCACAGTGTGGCCACGGCAGCTAGTGGTCTTGGTGTGCTGGTCTCGGACACAAAGCCCCAGAAGTGGCGCAGCCCTCTATGAGCCCCAGTCTTCCTCAGTCGCTGCAGGTCTTCACGGGGCTTGTCTAGACCTGGCTGTATTTCCATCCTTTACATCCTTCTGTGTGTTCAAGAACCAGTCTGGGATCCTGTACTGGCATGGATTCTGCATAATGGTGATCACATGTTCCACCTCGTTCTCAGTGAATTCTCCTGCCCTCTTGGTGAGGTCAATGTCTGCTTTCCTCAATATCACATGAGCATATCTTCAGCCCACACCCTTAATGGCAGGGATGGCAAAGGCTCTTTTCTGGCGCCCTCTGATGTTGGTGTTGAGTACTTGCAAAACATGCTGGAACTTTTCAGGGCTCACTAGAGACCTGGCAGTAGCACAAGCAGCAGCACGTGGGTCTCCTGTGGAAGAGCTGTTCTTTTTTTGAGACAGAGTCTAGCTCTGTTGCCCAGGCTGTAGTGCAGTAGTGCGATCTCGGCTTGCTGCAACCTCTGCCTCCCAGTTCAATCAATCCTCCTGCCTCAGCCTCCCGAGCAGCTGGGATTACAGGCGTGCACAACCATATCCGGCTAATTTTTGTATTTTTAGTAGAGACAGGGTTTCACCATGTTTGCCAGGCTGGTCTTGAACTCCTGACCTTGTGATCTGCTCAGCTTGGCCTCCCAAGTGCTGGGATTACAGGCGTCAGCTACCGTGCCTGGCCAAGATGGCACCTGTTCTTTGTTCCGAGAGCCTCCGGGTGAGCTTGAGGCCCAGTTTCTAGGCTGGCAACCTTCACTCCCTACACAGTGATCAGAACACACTTTCAGCTGGGCACCTACAGGGTCTGGAACCAGGCCTGGCCTTGCAGGAGTCACCACCAGAGGCAGAGCCTGAGGAAGTTGCGTCTGCCCAAGTGGTTACAGATGGGAAAACTGAGACCAGGGGATAGGAGGGTTAGCCATCCCAGAGGAGGTTGGGGAGTGGGGCTCAAGGCCTCAGAGTGACTTGGTGATCCCAGAGACAAGAATGACAATTGTATCTTGTCAATTTCCTCTGAAGCCAAGATATATCTTCGAGGTAGGAACAGATACAATAAAAGAACAAGAGCAGGGCTCAGGTTTAGTCCTCAGTGTCCCCACAGTGTCATTAGCAAGTCCCAAAGCTTAGTTCAAAGATACAGAAGAGAGGCTGGACGCAGTGGCTCACACCTGTAATCTCAGCACTTTGGGAGGACAAGATGGGCAGATCATGTGAGCCCAGGAGTTCAACACCAGCCTGGCCAACATGGTGAAATCCCATACTTAAAATACAAAAATTAGCTGGACGTGGTGGTGCATGCCTGTAGTTCCACCTACTTAGGAGGCTGAGGCACTCTCAAGTAGAATCGCTTGAGCTTGGGAGGAGGAGGGTGCAATGAGCTGAGATGGCACCACTGTACTCCAGCCTGGGTGACAGAGTGACTCTGTCTCAAAAAGAAAAATTAGCACATCAAAACTAAGATTTTACAAATATTACTGCTTAGAAATGAGACTAAATGTATTCAAATAAAAAAGAAACCAATCCATTAATAGAAAAAAGAGAAAGAGTAGCATAGGCAGATCAAAGAACGCATCTCACTTACAGAGCACTCACACCACACCAGGCCCATCCCAAGCACTTCCCATGCAAATATACAGCTTCAATTCGCTGAACACTTCCATGAAGGGAATATTAGTATCCTCCCACTTTAGAGAGGAGACTGGGCACGTGGCTCACGCCTGCAATCCCAGCACTTTGTAATGCCAAGACAGGAGGACTGCTTGAGGCCAAGAGTCCGAGATCAGCCTTGCCAACAAAGCCAGTCTCTACAAAAAAATTTAAGAAAAAAAAAAAGAGAAAACCGCGGCATGGGGCAGAGGTTCGATGACTTGTCCAAGGTTACATAACGAGCAGCTGGCTGGCGCCAGGAAGGGCCCCTATACACACCTGCTCATTTAAAATGTTGTGAGGAGGTGGCTGAGAATGAAGAGAGTGGCAGCATGAGATAGTTCATGTGCAGGTGTGGGTCGAAATAACTGACTCTGGCGTACTGAGCACTAACCACTTGAGAGGTGCTACCCCAGACATTTCACACCTCAGTATCTGCATTCAGCGTGGACTCAGAGGAGAGGTGATGGGCCCACCAGTCTGACTACAGGGTCAGCTCAGACCCACAAGACTACACCATGTCACAGCCCGTATGACCCCATGACGGACATGGAAAAGGTCACGTGATACCCAGCGCCTCATTTAAGAAGGCAGAAAGCAGGTGATCTTTGCCAGTCATGGTTTCCAGGCAAAGTAACTGAAGTCTCATAAAGGGGTGGGTCCCCAGGAACTGAATGGGCACAGTCGCAGAACCCCCATTCCGCAGGCAGGCCCAGACAGACACAGCAGGTCTGCAGTTCTTGCAAAGGCTCTGGTGTAGCGCCCAGGCTGGAGCTCAGAGCCAGGTTCCAAAGGGAAGGGCGGCACCGTGGTTAGAGCTGTGGCCTTCAGGGATGGGGCTGGGATCTTTGCTGTCTCTTACACGTTCAGTGACCTTAGATGGGTTTCACAGCATCTCACAGGTCGCACCTGAGATATGGGGTCTTGCAACATGGTTAAGAGCACGACTTTTGGGGCGAGACTGCCTGGAGTCAAATCCTAGCTCCCAACTCAAACTCTTGAGCAAAACAATGTAACCTCTGGGCCGAAACTGTTTTATCCCTAAGATGGGGATGAGCGTAACTAACTCCCAGGGTCATGTGGCGAGTGAGTGAGTTACCAGGGTCCCTCCCTAGAACCAGTGCTTAGCACACACATAAATGCTCACTTGGTCCCGCGATGGTGGCTCAGGCCTGCAATCCCAGCACTTTGGGAAGCCAAGGCAGGAGATTCCTTTGAGCCCAGGAGTTCGAGACCAGCCTGAGCAACATAGGGAGACCCTGTCTCCACAAAAGACTAAAAAATCAGTTGGGCATGGTGGTGTGTGCCTGTCAGTCCCAGCTACTTGGGAGGCTGAGGCCAGAGGATCACTTGAGGCCAGGAGTTTGAGACCAGCCTGGGTAACATGGTGATCCCGTCTCTACCAAAAATTTAAAAATCAGCCAGGTGTGGTGGTATAATGTCTGTAATCCCAGCTACTCAGGAGGCTGAAGCAAGAGGATCACTCAAAGCCAGGAGTTTGAGACCAGCCTAAGCAACAAAGTGAGACCCTGTCTCTACAAAACAAACAAAAATAGAAAAATTAGCATGTGCCTGTGGTCCCAGTGACTTGGGAGGCTGAGGTGGGAAGGTAGCTTGAGCCTGGGAGTTAGAGGCTGCAGTGAGCTGTGACTGCGTCACTGTACTCCAGCCTGGGCAATAGAGTCAGACTCTGCCTCTTAAAAAAAAAAAAAAAGAAAGAAAAAAAGAAAAAGAAAAAATGCGTAAGCGCTCCTTAGCTTTTACATTCCTTTGTTTTACCCAGCATGCAGTCAATGCAAGATGTGCACACGTGTACGTGGGGTGGGCAGGTGTGTGAGTGTGGGTCTCAGGGTCAGGGCTCAGATGCATTTGCTCAAGTCCAAGGCTCTAAAGGCCCACTAAGCAGGGGCCAGAATTCAAGTGGCTGTCAGAGAGGAGGTGGAGAGGTGTGTTCAGAATATGAGTGTTCATGTGTATTTTCTAAAAAGCAAGCCTGTACTGGGGATGGATCTGCAGAGGGAATGGCTTGGAATAAGAAGACCCGACTTCCATCTCTGGCCTGCTGAGGCCGTGATAAATGATCACAGCAAGGCTCTTTCCCTCTCTCAAAGGGACATCTGTGGGGTCGTAGACACCAAGGGACGTGAGTACACCCATGAAGTAGGTGTCACCAATGTCACAGTGCTGCCTCAGTCAGCAGGAGAAACAAACGGAGAAAAAGACGATGATGGTGGTGGTGATGCTGGCAGCCAATTCCTGGTATCAGAAACTTACTCTGTTAATGCATATTTAAAAAAAAAAAAAAAAAAAAACAGAGTCGAGGTCTTGCTATGTTGCCCAGGCTGGTCTTGAACTCCTAGCCTCCAGCAATCCTCTCGACTTAGCCTCCCAAAGCGCTGGAATTACAGGCATACGCTACCTCGCCTAGCTTCTAAGTACTTTCCATGCACAATTTCACTTAGCCAGCTCAGCACCCCTATGATGCTGGCATAACTGGATCTCCATCTTATCAGGGAAGCAATCTTGGAGAGGGAAAGACACCTGCCCAAGGCATGGAGCCAGGAAGGGGCAGGACTGGAACATACCCCAGGCCTGTCTTGCTCTGAAACCAGAGCTCAGCTCCCTTGTCTGGCCTGAGGAGGAGGAAGGGCTAGGGGTGGAGGCAGGGTGTGGGGAGCCCTGCATGGAATGGTGAAAGGCATGAGCTCCAGGGAGAGACGCTGCTGTGCAGCAGCTGGTGGAGGGCCTTGCTGCTGCAGGGATGGGGCTCTGCCACTCACCCAGCAGGTGTGACCAGCTCCCCAGGGAGAGGATGAAGGCCAAACAGAGCTTGCCTCCCCACCGCCGCTGGACGGTGGCCCTCACAAAGGGACAGGCAGAAACCTGATGCCAGGCATCAGGCGACAGGCAGAGAGATGTTTGTCTGGCATTTGCACACAGGTGCAATGGTACCCACGAGATGCAAGGACAGGCTGGGCACCAGGGGGCGGTGATGACTCACACCATCCATGCCAGCCTGGAGCAGGGCGGGGGAAACACACACAGTCATTGAAGTGGGAGTCAAAACACCAGGAAGCAACACTGTGTGGGGCAGGGGACATGGTGGGAGGGTGTCAGCTCTCAGAAGACAGATGGCAGAGAGGATGTCCAGACGAGCCCAGAGGCAAGAATATTTAGGGTTGCTCCCTGACAACCATGCTGACCTCTGGCTGGAGACAACCTTTCCGTGCCCAGTGTCCACCACATAAATCAGACATCTGTGAGCTGGGTTCAAAGAGCACCAGAGTCAGGAGGTCCTAGCTAGAGCCCAGGAGCCCAGAAGCCCAGATTTTAACAGGCCCCCATGTGACTGTGATGGCAACCAGGCTCAAATAATCACGCTTTGCAATGCAGGTGTTATTTTGTTATTTTAGAATGAACAAAAAGGAGCTGGAGGTGAGCTGGCCTTGAATTCCTTCTCCGCAGTCAGACTTCTGCTCCACCTCCTTGCCAAGGTCTCCCTCAGGCAGATGAAGCTCTTCTCACACCTCCCTGCTGTCCTGGAGCAGTGATGGTACCCATCCTGGACGCCAATCAACATCATTCCTTTTGATGTTGGGGACACCCACATTATAAGGCAACAGACAGTCATCTTTATACTCTTCCCAGTAAAGATGTCAATACCAACCATGTGGACCTTGGCGCGGCCGTGCTTGCTGGTCTTCAAAGTAGACATCGCGACGATCTTACAGGGCCAGACTTTGAGCACCAGGAAGCCATTGTTACATAATGCTGAGCAATGCATTGGGAAGGAGGCCGAGGCCCCTGCATCTTCTGTCTCAAAGTCCAAATCATCTGCCATTTTAAGAGGCTTAGATTCCAACTCTGGCAAACACACTGACTCAACCCCGTCTGCTTGCTGCGAACCCATCCGGTGCCTCTGAGCCTGCTGCTGCCACTGCTGCTGCCGCCGCTGCCTCTACCATCCTGCCTTGACTTCAGCAGGCATGGTCAGACTAGGCTCTGCAGCAACGAATCAACTCTGCCTTGTAGCCCGAAAAGAGTAACAGATGATATATAAACAAATGAGCCTGGACATGTGCAAATAAAACTTTATTTACAAACTCTGTCAGCTGGCCTGGGCTGTGGCTGCTGTGGACGGTCAGCTGAGCTCCATCAAAGACCGTCTAGAAGGACATATAATAAACTAGATGGCTGCTTTTAGGAAGGGGAGCTGGCAAAGCTGAAGGAGGACAGGGAGGAAAATTTACTTCTTTCTGTATACCTTTTTAAAAATGTTTAATTTTATTGAAAATTATTGTACATATTTATGGGATATACGTGATGTTTTGATAAATACATACAAACTGAGTTAGGGTAATCAGCATATCCATCACCGCGAACACTGATCATTTCTTTATGTTGAATTTTATCCAGCTTTTTGTATCTTCTGAATACTTTGGCATACACAGGTACAGTCAGGAGCCACATACAGACACTTCAATGATGGACCACATATGCAACCAGTGGTCCCATGAGATTCCCCCACTGTATTTTTATTGTTCCTTTTTTTTTTTTTTTTTTTTTTTTTTTTTTTTTTTTTTTTTTTTTTTTTTTTTTTTTTTTTTTTTGAGACGGAGTTTCGCTCTTGTTACCCAGGCTAGAGTGCAACGGCGCGATCTCGGTTCACAGCAACCTCCGCCTCCTGGGTTCAAGCAATTCTCCTACCTCAGCCTCCCGAGTAGCTGGGACTACAGGCTGCGACACCACGCCCAGCTAATTCTTTTTTTGTGTTTTTAGTAGAGACGAGGTTTCACCACGTTGACCAGGATGGTGTCGATCTCTTGACCTAGTGATCCCCCGCCGTGGGCCTCCCAAAGTTCTGTGATTATAGGCGTGAGCCACTGCGCCCGGCCCGTCCCTTTTTTTTTTTTGAGACAGAGTTTTATTCTTGTCGCCCAGCACGTGATCTTGGCTCACTGCAACCTCCGCCTCCTGGATTCAAGCAATTCTCCTGCCTCCGCCTTCTGAGTAGCTGGAATTACAGGTGCCTGCCACCACACCTGGCTAATTTTTTGTATTTTTAGTAGAGACAGAGTTTCACTATGTTGGCCAGGCTGGTCTCAAACTCCTGACCTCATGATCTGCCCACCTTGGCCTCCCAAAGTGTTGGGATTAGAGGGATGAGTCACCAGGCCTGGCCCTTACTGATGTCCCTTTTCTATGTTCGTATACACAAACACCACTGTGTTCGTTGCTGAGGGTACTCAGCGCGCCACGTGCTGTGCAGGTGTGTAGCCCGGGAACACTAGGCTATTCCAGGTAGCCCAGGTGTGCAGCAGGCTATGCCACCTAGGTCTGTGTAAGTCCACTAGGATGTTCACACGACCATGAAATCACCTAACAACGCAGTTCTCAGAACGTATCGTCATTAAGTGATATAAGACCGCAGCACTACACAACTCACACATTAAGGTAAGAAAAACCAACACCACCAGGCCCTGCTCCTGGTGACTATGCTCAGAAGGCTCCCATTCCTGAGGCTTCTGGCAGATAAAATCAACAGGACTTGGTCACCGCCACATGCACAGGGATGGGCAGGATTGGGAGAGAAGCTGGGAAGCATCTGGCTTCAAGCCTGGGTGACTGGATAGCTGGTGGGGTCCCAAGCCAGGAAACACCACAACACATGGAAATGGACAGAGATGTCATCTTCTACTGACAGCATGGAGGCAAATATTTACATAATTCCAAAAGAGAGAAGAAACACTCATTGCGGTATTTTCCGGAATTCTCAAGCTGGGGAGGTAGGGCAAGGGTGCAGTAAAGTCACACCTGGAAACCAGGCCTGAGCTCTTGTTCACTACAATAAATAACCATCAACATGGCAGTGTCCCATTCCCCCATAGCACGCATGCAGCATGGGGGGCTCAAAGCCAGGGGCCTGGGTTCCAATCCGCACTCTGTTGCCTAACAGCACAGAGTGGTGACCGCCCTGCGCCTCCTTGCTGCGTCACCAGCACCTCCCCCAGGAGGGTTTGGTGAGCTCACCCAGCCTGGCACTTAGCACTGCAGGGCACACAGGAAGGGCCCCTGTTCCTGTCCCCCAGAACCGTGTATTACAGTTGCTGCCACCACTCTGTGCCTGCCACATACACCTATCCCACAAGGGGGCACCATCACCATCGTTCCACCTCACAGATTACACAGGCATCTCAGCTGGAGTCTCATGGCAGGTGGGTGACTGGTCCATGTGGAACAGCGTCTCCACGAGCAGCCTGGAACCTGGTGCTAGGCCTCTCTGTAGGACTCTCCACGTTTGTCTGAACCCCCATGACTTGAGCACCCTCCTGCCCTGTCCAGGTGGTTGACCTGCACAACTTCGGGCAAGAGCCTGGCGTGCAGGGGGTCTGGGCCACCTGCCCCGAAGCCTGTGCACTTGCACCAGCCCCACAGGTAGAGATTTCAGGTCAGTGAGAAACTCATCCTACAGGGAGCTCTGCCTTGGTGTGCGGTCTGTGAAAGGACAAAGGGCCTGAGGCCAGAATGGCCCACTTCTCCTCCTATCTCCGCTGGGTGGACCAGCCTTGGTCACCCCATCTCTCCCACCTCAGGACCCTGGGCAGGCCTGTCCATGTTACCTTGACTCGCCACTGTCCTCCTGAAAGGTCCTAGGAGTAGACAGGTACCCTGTCCCACAACCTCTGACACACTGACTGGTCGGGGACAGGAAGGTTACGGAGCCAGCCACAGCCGGTCCTAAGGCCTGAGACGGAACTCTCTTCCCACTGGGGTGGTTGAGACTGCATGCCATTTCTAAAGCTACTGGCAGCCATCCCTGCACCCACCAGGGCGGAGCCGTCTCCCAAGAATGAAGCCAGCTCAGAGGAAAGCCAAGCTCAGAGATTCAAGAGACACTGTTTGAGACCCTGGATCCAGCCAGGCCTGATACCACACTATTCAGGACCATTCAGATCGATAAGACAATATATCTCCTCTTCTTGCTTCAACCGTTCCGTCAGGCTTCAAACATAGGAGACTTCCAGCTTAGGTACCATTTCTCCTCTCATCTGGTAAACATTTCCCAAAACCTGTCTTTTTTGGGGGGTCCCTGTCTGTCACCCAGGCTGAAGTTCAGTGGCTCAGTTATAGCTCACTGCAGCCTTGCACTCCTGGGCTCCAGTGATCCTCCCACCCCAACCTCCAGAGTAACTGGGACTACAGGCATGCCCCACCATGCTTGGCTAGTTTTCTTTTTTCTTTTCTTTAAGTAGAGATGGGGTCTCACTATGTTAAACAGATTGGTTTTGAAATACTGGGCTCAAGTGATCCTACTGCCCCAGCCTCCCAAAATGTTGGGATTACAGGTGTGAGCCACCAAGCCCAGACCCCAAAACCTACTCATGCCAAGCTCTGTGCTGGCTCTGCGGAGACAGGGATGGCTCCGACCTGGTCCTTGCCCTCCAGGGGTTCTTGTCTGCTATGGAAGGACCACACAGATGATGTGTGAGAGCGAGGAGGGGGCTGTGCAGGCACTGGACTGAGCTAAGGCCAGACAGACAGGTACAGTCAGGTCTCAGGGGCCACCTTTCAGCCTTGTCAAAAAATCTGGACCTCTCATGGGAGGATTTCTAGAATCATTGGGGGAAAAAAAAAGAAAAAAGAAATGGAAAAATCTGGACCTCTCCATTCACTCGGCAACCTGCTCTGGCCACACCCCCAAATTCTTCCCTTTCCCAGAAGGGCCTGGTGCTTCCCAGTACCTCACATTCTCCTTCCCCTTTACATATTACATGGTACATGCTCTCATTTCTTACTCCTTCTTCAATTCTCAGCTTAGGGGAGCCTTCTTCAGGAAGCCCTCCATGACCCCCACAGTAGGTCAGGCCCCACCCTGTAGGCTCCCATCTCAGCCCTATGCTCTCTGAGTTGTCACCATCTGGAGATATGTGTATCTCCCCCACTGGGGACCAGGCCTGACTTGGTCTCCTTCCTAGGACTCTGAGCCCCAGGAAGACAGCATGGGGTGGTCTGTGGTCCACACAGTTTCCCCAGCATTGCCCCACACGGAGCCAGGCACAGAGAAAGGGCCAAGACAGGCACAAAGAAAGTGAGTGAGTGGACAGAGGAGGAGCTCACATATGGCCACTGCAGTAGACCCTGAAGGCGAATGGGGGCATTCTGAGGAGGGGCCCAGTCTCCATGCCGAGGAATATTACTGTGGGGACTTGGAGGGAAGGCCCAGTGAACAAGGAAGCCTGCAGGCAGGGGAGAGGGATGCCAGGGCCTCGAAGCTGCACGAAGCTACTCAGGTAGTAAAACGTGCTCTAAAATTCTAAAATATGCCCTAAAGCGCTCCCTGCACAGAATGGCGGAGCAGCTCTTTATTGAACCCCTTCCCTACCAGGCACTCTGCCAAACACTTAATTACTGCATTTAATCCTCATCATAATCCTGCAGAGCAGGATTTCCAGCCTCTACCACACTACAGAGGGGGTGGGCTTCTGAGGCCACACTTCCAGAAGGGGGCAGAGGGAGGCTTGAACCAGGGCTGTCTCTGTCCTGCATCAGTATCCTCAAGTCCTCAGGCCTCTGGCTTGAAACTGGACAGACAGGTTGTAGGGGCCTACAAATGCAGCCTTCTTCAACCTCAAGACAGAGAGACTGCCAGAGAGACTTTCTCTGTTGGGTTTCCAGGATGTGGAGAGCGGGTCCTAGCCCTCAGCAGGGCTGCCCTCCTAAATTTCTTCCTGGTGCCTGTAGGAAGACCCAACCTCCAGAGGCCCTTTGCAGGTGCCAGTGCTGGGTGGGAAAGGTGTGGGCGCCTGGCCCAGCCTGGGGTGCACTCACCCGTGGGACAGCCCCCAAATGCTTCTAATAGGCAGTGGGCCCATCCCCCACAAGCTAGCTCTGTCCCAGAGCCTTCTGCACAGTCAGGGAGACAAATCCAGGGGCAGTGGCAGAACAGCATCAAGGCTATGAGAGAAAGAGGGAGGGAGGGAGGGGACAAGAAGGCAGGGAGGATGGCCAGGCTGGACGAGCTGCAGAGGGAGACATCTGGAAAAGTCTCAGAGACAGCAATGATGCAAAAGGCGTCCCCGGCAGAGGGAACTTTGTGAAGAAAGCGCGGGTGCAGGAGGCTGCCCGATACATCCAGTAGTGAGCTACGCAAATCGGGACCTGGAGTGTGAGACGAGAGGTGTCAGCAAGGAGGCTGGAGGGGCCAGGGTCCTGCTGAGGAAGCAGGGGAGGCAACATGCACATGGGAGAGCTGCATGGCCAGACCTCGTCTGCAGGCACTGGGGAGGGGCCACAACGGTCACTGAGGTCCTGATTCTTGCCAGTGGCAGAGCCACCTGGACACAATGCCTCAGGGGCTTTGGCACCTGTCACCTCCTGCCCAGAGCACCCCTCTTCCTCACATCCCCACAGCTCCTTCCTTCCCTGCCTGCAGGTCTCCATTCCCAAGTCACCTCCTCAAAGTCCTTCCCTGGACACCCTCCGAAAAGTCAGCCCCTTTATCACTATGAATCCCTGCTTCCTTCTCTACCTGGCATTTCTCATGACCTAGCAGGAAGCATAATAATCTGCACATTTATGCTATGATGAGGGAAGAACTCTTACCCCTTTTTTTACCAAAATATCCTCAGAAGGGTCTTTACTGGGCACACAGTAAGTGCTCAATAAATATATGTTGACTGAATGAACACAAAGGTGAGGGTGGGGTGGGTCTCTGAAGTCAGCACAGGTGTAAGTTGCCAGATCAGACAGGACCAGCCAGGTGAACTCAGGGAAGGTCCCTTCTTGTCTATGGCAGGCTTCTGGGTACCCTGCACTCAGACAGTGAAGGTGTGCACATGATGAGGTCACGAATGGGTGTGCTCAGCCCAGAGCCAGCCTGGGGCAAATGCCTTCTGTGCACCTTCACTGGATGTCCAGTTCCTTCCTGTGCTCCCACAATGCGGAGCCTGAGTTGAGAAGCGGGAGAGGGACAGAACCACACAAGGCCTCCTGGGCCTGAAATAAGGAGGAGGCAGAAGAGCACCCACACAGCTTTCTATGGGAGCCCCATGCACCTGAGGCCTCAATACCTCAGCAGATCCGCTGCTGCATGGTCTCTGTCCCTGTAAAACCACAGAGCTACACCACCCATGTCCTCACGCTCGCCTCCAAGCCCTTCCCTAGGCTGCTCCACACGGAATCAGAGTCTCATCAGTCACGTGAGGCTCAATGCAGCCAGCTTCCCGAGGCCAGGCATTTCTCATGGGAGTATCTTTACTGAAGGGGGTCCAGGGCAGGCTGACATGTACTCAAACCCAGATCTCTAAGTCCAATCCTAGAGCAACTAGAGAATGACACCCATAGAGGCCCCAGCTACCCCAGAGGCCCCTCGAGAGCAGGGCTCACACCAGCCGTTCGCCTCTGGACTCCCTGTATACACTCCACGCAGCAGCCTACACACCTCTCAGGTCTTTGCGTGAGGACCCTGTATATTCACTGCAAGGCACAGGTCATGTTTCCTGGGTGGGGAAGGCTCTTCTTGCCTGTAGCCTTCTTCCTGTATTTGGGGAGCTCCCTACCTACGCAATCCAGTGGCCTCACTCCCCCGCCCATCTGAGGGCCCAGGTGCCCACCTGCATGGTGACATCCTCCCCACACATCCCCTTGCTACGAACCCTGCAGGGGTCTGTTTCTGGACTTACAGCCGAGAGACATGGCTGACACACGCGCTGCCTCCCACAGCGGCAGACAGACGCCCTGAGGAGGAAAAGTCCCTCATCACAGAGTGGGAGTGTGAATCCAGGTCTGTGCTTCTGATCCCCTCCTTCCAGCCACTGCCCCGTATTTCCAAACACTGGTCATCCCCACCCTCTCCTAGCACCCCCACAGTCCCTGGAGGCACTCAGCAGAGAAGAATGGGGAACAGAACACACACTGCTTGGGGCCCTTCTACGGTGCTTCATCAGTGGAGCCATAACTTTGCACCTAGTCCCAAGACTAACTGATTGACACACTTGATCTCGTTTCCAGTTCCTAACAGCCCTGAGAAGTCAAATTATCTCCCCAACTTTCCAGAGGAGGCTTAGGGATGAAAAAGGACCTGACCAAGGACATGGTTCCCTCTCAAAGCCAATCTGGCAAGACCAGTCAAAAGTACAAATGTGCCAGGCATGGTGGCTCACGTCTGTAATCCCAACACTTTGAGAGGCGGAGGCGGAGGCCGAGGCCGAGGCAGGCCGGCCTGGTCAACGTGGTGAAACCTTGTCTCTACTAAAAATACAAAAATTAGCTGGGTGTGGTGGCGCACACCTGTAATCCCAGCTACTTAGGAGGCTGAGGAAGGAGAACTGCCTGAACCTGGGAGACAGAAGTTGCAATGAGATCGACCCACTGCACTCCAGCCTGGGCAACAGAGCAAGACTCCATCTCAAAAAAAAAAAAAAAAAAAAAAAAAAGCATATACCCTTCGATCTAGCAATTCCACACCTGGAGATTAATTCTACAGGTATACTTACAAAGATGCAAAATCATATACATGTAAAGATAGTCACTGCAGTAGTTTGCAAATGCAGACCTGAAACCAACCCCAATATCCACCAACAGGGACCAGCCAGTAACCCACGGTTCATCCACGCAGTGGAACGCTGCAGCCACAGAGAATGAGTGTGTGCTCTCTGAGCCAACAGGGAACAGTTTTCCTCAAGACACAAATGAAAAAAGCAGAACAGTGTGCTCATGAATGCTACCTTTTATGCAAGAAAGGGGAAAAATAAAAAATCTGCGCTTACCATTTAAAAGCAAATGAACACAGAGATGGAGTAGGCAGTGAAGCAGCCCAGGAACCAGTGAACAAAGGAGGACCCCAGCCCCTTCTCTGGACCTCTGGGGGACCCCCTTCTAAGGCAGTGGCCTCTTTTAACCAGGATGACTATTCAGGGTGCTAAAGGCGGAGCTGGGTCTTCTCTGAGCGCCACACCCAGCAACCCCTCACGGGTTCGGAGCCACAAGAGAGCACAGCCTCTATCTGGCCACTTTCCCAGTGGTCTGATCCTGAGTCTGGGGCAGAAGACAGTGGAGGACAGAGGGTGCTGGCCTGGGGCCGAGTGTTCCCACTGTTTCAGAAGCAATGTGTAGGTAAAATGATAGCTATCTTAGATGTGCTGCAAAATAATGCGGGTGACAGTGGCATGGGGATAGACAGGGACAGACCAGCCACGCAGTCTTCAATGCTGAAGCCGGAAAGTGGGTCAGTCCATCGGGCTTATTATACTTTCTTATGTCTGAAAATGTCCATAAAAAACAGTTAAATGGGCCAGGCCCAGTGGCTCATGCCTGTAATACCAGCACTCTGGGAGGTCGAGGCCGGCAGATCTCCTGAGGTCAGGAGTTTGAGAACAGCCTGGCCAACATGGCGAAACCCCATCTCTACTAAAAATACAAAAATTAGCTGGGTGTGGCAACATATGCCTGTAACCCCAGCCACTCAGGAGGCTGAGGCAAGAGAATCTCTTGAACCTGCGAAGCAGAAGCTGCAGTGAGCTGAGATCATGCTACTGCACTCCAGCCTGTGTGACAGAGAGCAAGACTCCGTCTCAAAAAAAAAATATATATATATATATATTAGCCGGGCATTGTAATACATGCCTGGAATCCCAGCTACTTGGGAGGCTGAGGCAGGAGAACTGCTTGAACCCAGGAGGTGGAGGCTGCAGTGAGCAAGATCACGCCACTGCACTCCAGCCTGGGTGACAGAGAATGAGACTCTGTCTGAAAAAACAAAAAAACAAAACAAAAAGTTAAATGAAAAAAAGAAAAACAGCAGTTACTGCTGCTGGTGGTCCACAAGGAGCCCAGAGGCAGCAGGTGGGCTAGGAGGGAAGTCAGGCTCCAAGGAAAGTCTCTCACGACAGCATTAGTTCTAAAGCCCAGCCCGGCTGTGGTGACAGCCACCTGGGTGGCTCCCTGGGGCCTGGCCAGCAGATGCTCAGTGAACATGGGCTGAAGGAAGGAAGGAACCCCCAGGCCCACACCCTGAGGGACAGGACAGCCAGATGGAGGGTTATCAGAGGAGAACCTTGAGGCACATGGTGAGGGGTGGGAGGAAGCTGGGGATCCTGGCACAAGCCCGTAACTATGGTGTCCCAACGTTCGGCGGGGAGCCCACCGACAGCTGCCATTTACTACGCAGTGACCTCAGGCAACCCCCTTATGTGCCCAAGCTCACTGAAACCCTAGGACATCCCTGGGAAGGGGATACGATCGGGACCCACAACCCAAGACAAGGAAGAGGAGGGTCAGAGAGATCACATCCCTGAGGGACCACACAGGTCACACACTGTGGGGATCCTCCTCTTTCACTGCTGAGCCACTACAACCATCACAGTCAGCCTCCTAAAGGAAACTCCAAAGTCAGCTCCGTGGCTACTCAACCGCCTTCCAGGAGCAACACCTTCAGACGCCCTGTGACATCGGTCACAGGCCCTGGGCTTCCTGTCCACTCTGCACCGGAGAACCCTCTCCCCTGCTAGACTGGGAGCTTCCCCAGGTACTCTTGGGGACAGTGGCTGGGTGCCGGGAGGCCTGGACACAGAAAGGGGCAGTGACACCGGCCAGCCTGAGGGGAGGCCTGCAGCTGCCTCTGCAGGCAGTCAGAAGCCCACGGGGGGACTTCTGGCCACTGAGCCTGTTTGGAAAAACCTCTGCCTGTGACTCCTTGGGAAAAATGAAGAGACGCTGGTGGTGAGTTCTTCTTCCCAGTGAACAACCACTGGGCACCCTCCACCCCCACCAGGCTCTCACTAACCCAGAGGCTTTCACTCTGCACTGAGAATAAAACCTCAACTCCTCAGCCCAGGAAAAGGCCCCCTGATCCAGCCCTCCACCTGGGCTCATGCATGCCTCCCCAGCCACCCCGCAGGCTCTGTGATTTGTTCCTGCCTCTGGGTCTGCAACTGCTCTTCCCTCCCTAGACAGCTTCCCTCCTCTCCCAAAGCTGACTTGCCACTCAGGTCTCAACTCAAAAGTCACCTCCTGGCCAGGCGCAGGGGCTCAAGCCTGTAATTCCAGCACTTTGGGAGGCTGAGGCGGGCAGATCACTTGAGGTCAGGAGTTTGAGAGCAGCCTGGTCAATATGGTGAAACCCTGTCTCTAATAAAAATGAAAAAATTAGCCAGGTGTGGTGGCAGGTACCTGTAGTTCCAGCTACTAGGGAGGCTGAGACAGGAGAATTGCTTGAACCCAGGAGATGGAGGTTGCAGTGAGCCAAGATTGCGCCACTGAACTCCAGCCTGGGCAAAAAGAGCAAAACTCCATCAGAAAAGAAAAGAAAGGAAAAGAAAAGAAAAGAAAAGAAAAGAGAAGAGAAGAGAAGAGAAGAGAAGAGAAGAGAAGAGAAGAGAAGAGAAGAGAAGAGAAAAGAAAAGAGAAAAAAAGTCTCCTCTGAGAAGCCTCTCCTGACCCCTTCTATAGCAGCACTCCACCCCCATCCCACACACACACCCGAGATACACACATGCCCAGGCAACGCTCCACCTGCCGTCTCCTCACCAGACACACCCCAGTCTCTAAGGATCTACTTGCTCATTCTCTATCCTAGACCAAGGGCTCCTTAAGTCTAGGGACGTCACGTGGTATCTGCCACTGTGAGTTTGTGAATGAATGAATGCACTGACTCACTCTGTGAAATGAAGACAACTTCCACCCTTCCCTTCTCCCCAGAGAACCACGGGATGGAGGGAAGGGAGCTCGCAGTGCGTCCTGGAAAGTTAACCCGCTCAGGAGAGGCTGGGATGACTGGTTCTTCCCTCTCAGACCCCCATGCCCTCCTTAGGCCTGCTGAGGGGCCGTGAGTCCTGCAGCTTCCTGGGTGAGAGGAGCTGCTCTCTGTCCTTCCATGGAGGGAGGCACCACCACTCAGCCAGCGGGTGCCATGGCCACGTGCTGCAGGACGGCCAGCTGCAGGGGGCGGGATGAGCTTGCATAACCGACAAGGAGCCAGGCCTCCAGACCCCAGGCCTCAGGCAGGGACGTGGGCAGGGCCTGCCCACTCCAGTGAAGGGCGCAGATGGCAGGTGCCACAGGCCTGCCTGCCTTCCCCCTCATCCTGACCTTCCCAGCTGCCTGCCCCAGCTGAAGATCCTGTTACAGAAACACACGCAGTCAGAACACACCCACGGCTTTCCAAGTCTCCTGCGATGGAAGGAATCGGGCAGATTGGGCACGACTTCCCTCATGCCAGAGTGTGTCACACACTGCAGGGGCATGGTAAGGTCAGTGGCAGGCTTGGATGAAAGGGGAAGTCAAGGCCTTAATCCCTGGGTCCCCAGCCACACAGAGCGTGCTAAGCACCCAAGTTCCCTCTACGTGACATGCAACTTTTTTTTTTTTTTTTTTTTGGGAGACAGAGTCTCGCTCTGTCGCCAGGCTGGAGTGCAGTGGTGCGATCTTGGCTCACTGCAACTTCTGCCTCCTGAGTTCAAGCAATTCCCCTGCCTCAGCCTCCTGAGTAGCTGGGACTATAGGCGCGCACCACCACGTCCAGCTAATTTTTGTATTTTTAGTAGAGACGGGGTTTCACCATGTCGGCCAAGATGGTCTCCATCTCTTGACCACATGATCTGCCCGCCTTGGCCTCCGAAAGTGCTGGGATTGTAGATAGGTGTGAGCCACAGCCCGCCACAACTTTTAATGACAAATTACTATTACCAGCAATGCCAAGCACTTACGTATATTACCTCATTTACTCTCTTATAACCCTAAGAGGTAGGGTTTATTATCACCATTTCAAATGGGGAAAATGAGGAACCTACCTAAGCCCACAGAACCAGTAGAAGTCAGAGCTGGGATTCAGCCTGAGCAGTCTATGGCTCCACAGTCCTCGTTCTTAGCCAAACACTTGACCTTTCTGTTCATATCACAGTTTGGGGTACAGCTATCCCTCTCCCACACTTTCCAAAGGGGTTAACTGAGGCACACAGAGATGGAGCACATGCCAAAGACACACAGCAGAGGCAGGCCTAACTTCAAAGCCCTTTTCATCTGGCTGGGGGACCCCGTGCCTCACTGGATATCCTGACCTAAGCCAGATACTACCCACCAGCCTCATCACCGTCTCCTCTGTTCCAGCCTTGGTTTATTTCCTTCCAGACCCTTCTCTCAATCGGCAATGGAGCTGTTTGATGCTTGGCCAACTTATCTCCCACACCTCCCTCTCTCTGGACAGGGAGCCTGGAAGGCAGGGCCGTGTTTGTCTTGCCACTGCTGTGTCCTCCACACAGAACTGGGCACTGAGCTCAATACTGGCTGAATGCGTGCCTGAGCCACTAGAAAACACAACCAATCCTGTGGTGACTAATGACACCCTCAGAACACTGTCCCCTAGCCCAGGGCTTTCTGCTGGGATATGTGTGTGTGTGTTGGGTGGGGGCAGTTTGGGGATTCCTCTGTGGCCTCCATGAGCTCCCAGCTGGATGGAGCCTCCCAAAGGGATATACACATCTGAGGACGCTGGTGACTTTCTGCCTTGTGATGCAAATGCACCTTTTTAAAATTTTATTTATTTTTGGTGGAGACAGGGTCTCATTTGCTGCCCAGGGTGGTCTTGAACTCCTGGCCTCAAGCAATCTCCCTGCCTCAGCCTCCCAAAGAGCTGGAATTTAGGTGTGAGCCACTAAGCCCAGTCAGTGAATGCACCTTCTAAACACATGAAACAGTAGCCTAGTGAGGGCAAGGCCTTTGGAGGCAGACTTTGTACTTGGAGCTGCCTCTCTGGGGTGTCTGCAGAACCTCCTTCTCTAAAAACCTCCCCCCCACCCCAACAAGGGTGGCTGGCCCTCTACCACCCATTTGACAGGGAGAGTGTGGGGTCCTAGCTAAGCCTGCATGAGCTGCTCGCATCAGGGAGTTGGCCTGGGTGGTCCCACTCCAGCCACCAGGAAGGTCGGGCTTGTGTCGCCCACGGCTAGCCCAGTGGAAGAAAAAGTTCTGAAGAGAGAAAGAGGAACAAGGAGTGCAGGTGGTCCAGAGAGCAGGTGCCAGACCTGGTTCCTGCCGGCTTTCAGGACCCCTGGGAACAGGCAGAGGCCTGGCCTCCATCCAGTGAACACTCTCATTCACCTCCTGTGGCCAAAGTGGATTCTGGCCCTGATAACTCAACAGACCCCAAATGTCACAGGCGAAGGCTCTCCACCTCTCATGGCTGAGTCTCCTCATCTGCAACATGGAGCCAGTGAGACTGACACTGACACACAGACTTCTAAAAACAGCCACTGAGCTCCCTTGTGGAAAGGTCTAGCGTGGGGCTGGCACTTGGCAAATGGAAGCCGCTGTCACCGCAGGGCCTGACGCTTCAGTAGCGCCCGGGAGAGTGGGTGCTGGATGAGCAAAGAGCAAGCAGAGCAGCCAGCTCAGCCAGGGGCCTGCCAATCACCACCCCACCCGCTGCCTCCACCTGCCCCCGGGCTCCGAAACACTGGCCACACCCACTCCTGTCTGCCCTGTGACAAATATTTACCCAGGGCTGGGCACCTGAGGGTACAGAAGTGAAGACCTAGGGATAAATAAGCAGCAAGAGTGGCAAGGGGCGGGAGAGAATAACTCTGAGGGAGCTCGCAGGTGCGGGAGAAACGACTCAGGGACAAAGGGAGCCATGGCCCAGGGCTGACCCTGCCTCCCTAACTCGGAGGCGCCACTGGGGCCAAATAACTCTGTTCCTCAGTCTACCCGTCTGCAGATTTGCCACGAAGAGTCAAGAGGACAGGAGGCAAAGCTCTCTGCATGCACGGTGCCCGCAGACAGGCTCTGCTAACATCATGCAGGGCAAAGGGCCGGGCTCTGGGGTCTGGCTGCCTAGGAGTGAAGTTCAGATTTGCCACTGACTAGCTGGGCAGGGAGGCTGGATCTGTCTTTCATTAGTAAAATGGGGCAGCAATTCCACCTACCTCATAGGATATGGATCAGATAGAACCAGCTCATGTACAGAGGGCTTAATGCCATGCGTGGCACCCAGTGGGAGTTTAGCCAATGCTACCAATGCTAGCTACTATGGATCCTGTTATGGATCTGAGTACCCACGGCGGCCCCCACACAGCCCTGACTGCTCTGGGTCTGCGTGAGAAGGCTGGCCCTTCCACTGTTTTTGCAAGAGTATGCACGTCTTCCTGCCCTCACCCTCTTCAGAAAAGACATGCCAACACTTGAGTTCCAAAAGGCCGGGTGGGCCTCACATTCCTCTGTGAGGACTCTGCCGGCCGCACAGCCGCAGCCCCGCACACTATGGAAGGGATGTGAGGTTAGGCAATGACTCTTCTCTAAGCTGCTGAGGGCAGGAGCCGTGACTCCTTCCTCTGCCACAGAGCCCAGTACAGGTAAAGGAATCTTGGACACTCAGAGACTGAGGAAAGTACAAGGCTTTGGGCTCACATGGCCTTGGGGTCCAGCTCTTACACCAGAAAGTCCTGGATACTGGAATCCATTTCTTCTCTTGATCCCAACTGCCTCAAGCTCAACAGTACCTGCTTCACCAAGCACCTGCTCTGTGCCCCAGGCAGGGTCGTGCTGGAAACAGCATCCAAGACAATCCTAACCCTGGTCCCTGTCCACACAGGGCTCCTAGTCCAGGGGAGGAGGCAGACCCATCCACAGACAGTGAAAAGCCAGAGTAGGCAGAGCTGGGGCAAAGGAGACCCCCAACCTGGTGTAGGGGTCGGGGTGGTCCTGAAAGAGGAACCACTGGAGGGCAGGGACTGTAAGTCTTGTGCACAGTGCCCCCCGGAACATAACTGCACCAGGCACACAGCAGGCGCTCCCTTAAGTACCTGCTAAAGGAAAGACAGCTGGGAAGGAGACTATTGGAGAATGTGCAGGAGTCAGGAGACCTACTTCAGAAAGACTGGCATGACCTTGTGAAGCTGAACGTATTCATCAACTGTGACCGGCAATTCTGCCCCTAGCTCTAGACTCTAGAGAAATTCTTGCTCATACTCCAGGTGAAATGTATCAGAAGGTTGCCAGGTGTGCATGTTAGGGATATCAAAACTGGAAAATGCCCATCGATGATAGACTGGACAGGGAAAATGTGGCACATATACACCATGGAATATTATGCAGCCACCAAAAACGATGAGTTCGTGTCCTTTGTGGGGACATGGATGAACCTGGAAACCATCATTCTCAGCAAACTGACACAACAACAGAAAATCAAACACCGTATGTTCTCACTCATAGGCGGGTGTTGAACAATGAGAACACATGGACACAGGGAGGGGTGCATCACACACTGGGGTCTGTCAGGGGGAAATAGGGGAGGGACAGCAGGGGGTGGGGAGTTGGGGAGAGAGAGCATGGGGAGAAATGCGAGATATAGGTGATTGGAAGGAAGGCAGCAAATTACAATGCCATGTGTGTACCTATGCAACAATCTTGCATGTTCTTCACATGTACCCCAAAACCTAAAATGCAATTAAAAAAAAAAAAAAACCAGAAACAGGCTGGGCACAGTGGCTCATGCCTGTAATCCCAGCACCTTTGGAGGCCGAGGCAGGTGGATCACTTGAGGTCAGGAGTTTGAGACCAACCTGACCAACATGGTGAAACCCCATCTATACTAAAAATACAAAAAAATTACCCATGTGTGGTGGCAGGCACTTGTAATTCCAGCTATTCGGAAGGCTGAAACAGGAGAATCGCTTGAATTTGGGATGCAGAGGTTGCACTGAACCAAGAGTGTGCCACTGCACTCCAGCATGTGCAACAGAGGGAGACCCTGTCTCAAAAAAAAAGAAAGGCAAGACCCAGGAATCTACTCACAACACAATATCATGTTTATGAAACTCAAAAACAGGCAGAACTAAACACCATGCTTTTCACCATGCAGACGTGGTTGATAAAACTTGCAAAAGGGCTACCTGATAACCCTTTCCCTTTTTATTAAACCTGACACACCTCTTCCACCCCTGAAAAAAATTAAAAACACAGAATGACAATGACAACAATCAGGACGGCAGCTGCGAAGCTTTGGGCTCCCTCTACCCACCCAGAGGCAGAGGTGAGCTAATGGCAATGTTTTCACTCTGAAATTGGGAGGAAGGCTCACAGGTCTTCAACATGCTACACTTCAACAACTTACATGTACATTACATACATATTCCATATGCCAAAAAGAGAAATGAGCCAGGCAAGGTGGCTCATGCCTGTAATCCCAGCACTTTGGGAGGGTGAAGCAGGTGGATCACCTGAGGTCAGGAGTTCGAGACCAGCCTGGCCAACAAGGCAAAACCCAGTCTCTACTAAAAAAATACAAAAGTTAGCCAGGCATGGTGGTGTGTGTCTGTAATCCCAGCTACTCAGGAGGCTGAGGCAGGAGAATCACTTGAACCAGGAGGCAGAGGTTGTAGTGAGCCGAGATTACACCAATGCACTCCAGCCTGGGCGACAGAGTGAGACTCTGTCTCAAAAAAATAATAATAATAATTAACAATCATTGGAGGCCGAGGTGGGTGGATCACGAGATCAGGAGTTTGAGACCATCCTGGCCAAGATGGTGAAACCCCATCTCTACTAAAAATACAAAAATTAGCCAGGCACAGTGGCGGGTGCCTGTAATTACAGCTACTCTGGAGGCTGAGGCAGGAGAATCGCTTGAACCCGAGAGGCGGAGGTTGTGGTGGGCTGAGATTGCACCACTGCACTCTAACCTGGGCGACAGAGCAAGACTCCCTCTCAAAAAAATAATAATAATAATTAAAAAGCGCCGGGCGCGGTGGCTCACGCCTGTAATCCCAGCACTTTGGGAGGCCGAGGCGGGTGGATCACAAGGTCAAGAGATCGAGACCATCCTGGTCAACATGGTGAAACCCCGTCTCTACTAAAAATACAACAAAATTAGCTGGGCATGGTGGTACGTGCCTGTAGTCCCAGCTACTTGGGAGGCTGAGGCAGGAGAATTGCTTGAACCCAGGAGGCGGAGGTTGCGGTGAGCCGAGATCGCGCCATTGCACTCCAGCCTGGGTTAACAAGAGCGAAACTCTGTCTCCAAAAAAAAAAAAAAGCAGAAGGGAGGGAAAAGAGTGTTGCAACAGTCAGAAGAGCACAAGCAAAGGCTCAGAGGAGACAGAGCTCTAGGAGCCTTGGGGAACTAAAGGTCATTGTCAGGGTCAAATGAGGCATACAGGCAAGACAATCCAGCGGAAGATTCAGCCGAGCTGGGGGCACCGAGGTGCTTGACAAGGGTGTGCTGAGTCATTTAGTGGCTCATGCTTCCTAGCACTGCCACCCACCCAAGTCCTCAGTAGGTGACAGGGCCAGGCTCGGGCAAGGGGGCCTCTGAGGAAAGCCCAGTGCTCATCAGGAGACATTCAGTCCTGCCAGAACCAGGCAAGCTATTTCGGGCCACCTGCCTCAGGCTTCTGGTCATGGGTACCAGATGGCCATCTGATTTCAGAGGCTTTGGGGGTGTTTTAGTTCAGAATTTTAGAAACTGTAAGCTGCTTACTGGTCCAGCAAAGGCTCAAGTGATGGAAACCAGGTGCTTGGAATTTCTTACTGCCCACCCTCACTTTCCTCATCCATAACAAGAGGGTAATGCCACCAACACTCAGAGGTCTGTCTGAGAACTAATGAACACATTCATTCATTCATTCTTTATGCAACAACCTGGGCTAGGCAGACAGCGGAGAACAAAACTGGTCTGGTCCCTGCCCTCAAGGACTGATGGTGAGGAATGCGAACAAATCACACAAAAATGTACCAGCTATAAGAAAAAATAGATATTACAGGGAAAAACAGAGGGGACCCAAATTCAGATTTGGAGGAAGAGTTAGAAAAGACCCATAAGAGAAAGGAACATTTCAACTGAGACCTAAAAGATGAGTAAAAGTAAGAAATTTCGCCAAGTGCGGTCCCAGCTACTCAGAAGGTTGAGGTGGGAGGATCACTTGAGCCCAGGAGACCTATGGTGCACTGAGCTATAACCGTGCCACTGTACTGCAGCCTAGGAGACAGAGCAAGACTTTCTCTCAAAAAAAAAAAAAAAAAAAAAAACCCACGGAAATTAATCTTCAAATATTTATCTAGTGCCTCTTCTATGTCAGGTGGTATTCCAGGTGCCAGGCTACACAGGTGAACAAAACAGCCAGACATCCCATCTCAAGAAGTTTACACTGGAGGGGGCACCAGGCCATAAGCCAACAGGAGTCACACAAAAGTCAAGGCCACCCTTGTAGACAGAGAGAACAGTTGGTTCTGAGGAGCCTCCAACTAGGCAGAGGGGCAGCAGAGCTGAGACTGCAGATGTAGGTGGGTGACAGATTCTCAGGGCAAAGAAGAGTATTCCTGAAAGGTCGGGAAGCTACGGGAAGGAAACAGCACATGACACACAGGACCCTCATAGAGAGGGTGCTGACCACGGCTGCAGGAGACAAGGGAGTCCAGGCTCCTGCTGAAACCTGAGGCTCCTGGGACCTGCTGAGCCTCCATAGCTGTAGTGGGCTGGATGTGTCCAGGGACCCAGGCAGGGCTGCCCTGGCCTCTGCCATCTTCTGCAAAGGAGTGTGACCTCAGCAAGTGACCAATGACTCCAAGTAGCAGTTTCTACAAAAATGAGGGGCACTACCCGGTTCACCAGGTCGCTTGGCCTGGTGCTCAGCAAACAGGGCTGCAGTTGTGGTTAGAGGGGACCCTCTGTAATCTGCTATCCCTTTTCCCAGGCCAGGCCTCCACAAATGCACCCTCTCCCCTACACTGCACGGCCTCCAAGGCCTGGGCTGCCACTGCCTCCTCTGCCCTTTCTGAGGGCCCGAGCCCTGTGTTCCTCCATCCCAAGCTGTTCACGCTGAGATGCGGCTTTGCTATGAAGACTCGGTGAAATAGCAAAGGAGACAGTGCTTCTTTTTAGTGTCCTATACCCCACCCCACACCTCTCCTGAAAGGCAAATGATAAATGAGGACAAATATAACTGCACAATAAAATGCCATTTATCTTCAACAGAGAAGGAGTTCTTACAAAACGTCTCAAAATAAAAGTAGGCAAAGGGCATGAAAAACCAATTCCCAAAACTATGTTACATGTTAATAAACAGGTTAGGCCGGGCACAGTGGCTCACGCCTATATTCCCAGCACTTTGGGAGGCCAAGACAGGAGGATCATTTGAGACCAGGAGTTCAAGACCACCATAGGCAACATAGCGAGATCTTATCTCTACAAAAAACACAAAAAGTCCAGGCACGGTGACTCACGCCTGTAATCCCAGCACTTTGGGAGGCCAAGGTGGGCGGATGACCTGAGGTCGGGAGTTCAAAACCAGCCTGACCAACATGGAGAAACCCCATCTCTACTAAAAATACAAAATTAGCTGGGCATGGTGGCACATGCCTGTAATTCCAGCTACTTGGGAGGCTGAGGCAGGAGAATCGCTTGAACCAGAGAGGCCTCCGGAGGTTGCGGTGAGCCAAGATCATGCCACTGCACTCCAGCCTGGGCAACCAGATCAAAACTCCGTCTCCAAAAAAAAAAAAAAAAACCACACACGTGCTCGCTTCGGCAGCACATATACTAAAATTGGAACGATATAGAGAAGATTAGCATGGCCCCGCACAAGGATGACACACAAATTCATGAAGCATTCCATATTTTTATTTAAAAAGAAAAAAACACACACACAAAAAAACACAAAAACAAACAAAAAAACCCAAGTTAACTGTAGTCAAAAGAATGCTCACTAAAACAAGACATCATCTTAACATCAAGGATCCACATGCAAACAGTATTTATTCATTCATTTAAAAAAAAAAAATGTTAAGGCCGGGCGCGGTGGCTCACGCCTGTAATCCCAGCACTTTGGGAGGCTGAGACGGGTGGATCACGAGGTCAAGAGATCGAGACCATCCTGGTCAACATGGTGAAACCCCGTCTCTACTAAAAATACAAAAATTAGCTGGGCATGGTGGCACGTGCCTGTAGTCCCAGCTGCTCGGGAGGCTGAGGCAGGAGAATTGCTTGAACCCAGGAGGCGGAGGTTGCAGTGAGCCGAGGTCGTGCCATTGCACTCCA